>PRKT01000055.1:1572302-1600227 GCA_003671525.1 Saccostrea glomerata
GGGGGGGGGGGGGGGGGGGGGGTCTAAATGAAATTATATTACGGCAAACGGGGAATAACTCTTGCTAAATTCACATTCCGAAAGGAGGCAACTAAACAACCCAAAACAACCCCCAGCATTGATTCGAAATTGAGTTTCAGGGGAAAAAACTCAAGGAAGTTTCTGCCACCATATGATTAATGATTATAAACGAAGAATTGTAAAAATAGACAATAGGAGCCTAGGAAAGTGTTTGGGTACTTTTGGATGAGTTAATGTTGAAAATTATAGCATTTACATAAAATTCCTTACAACTATAACGTTCTGTAACTATATGACATTCACTGTAGTGGTATTGCTGTCAATACATGCATGTTTACATTCATGTTAATCTTGGGACCTCCGAAGTTTTACTTTAATAAGAGAAGCGGCGGGAAAGCAGGAGAATGCAAGGGAATCTTTGGACTACATTGAAGCCCGTAGGTTTAGAGTGAAAATCCTGATGGGGATTCTTAATAATAAAAGGTCTTTTTACCTTAATCCTTTTTGTTATACAATAAATAAAAAACAAATTGGGACGGAGTGGGGGTGGGGGTCGATCCCCTTTGCTTTATAACTTGTATATTAGTAAAATGTAAATAACTTCGGAGTTTGGGAGAAGTGCATATTTTAACCAACATTTATCATGAATGGCATGTGAGAGGGTAACGTCGAAAAATAACTCAATCAGAATTGAATGATATCAAGAGATAATTATAGACGTTCTTATAATTTTTTGTTTGTTATCAATTCATTCATAGCCCTATTTTTATATATTTGCTACATGTTAGTTATACTTTTTAGCCCGACCCGTGTATCACCTCGCATTCCGAACATTATTCAGACGACGGGATAAAAAATGCATTTCTGAGAACTTAAGCTGACGCAATTTCTTCTTTATCTCTGCAAACATCTTGTACAGCTCAAGACGAAAAAAAAGATTAAGTATATTGTACCATTTGCTAACAGTTGCAACTGACGAAAGTTATATAAAAAGTAAGATTTTAAAATGGAATGTGGAATACTGTTAATTGATTTAAAATGATTAAAGAAACTTTTATCTCTGAATATATTTCTAAAATAAATGAAAAAATATTATGAAAAACTTTGTTAATTAATGATATGAGGTAATATTAAAATTCATCCAGAAAATTTCAGTGTTGTAGAGAAGAACCTCAATGCAAGCCCCCTCCCCTGAATTTGTACTCTAAAGTAGGATTTTACTCCGAAGGGAATTCCACATTAGATTATTTCAACGGAAAAGGATTTTTTCTGTTTAATCATATCGTCGAGATCACCGTTTTTATGAAAGTCAACTGATGGACATCTCAAGTTCGCCTCAAGAATTTTTAATCTAGTTTGATACCTTAAAACATCCTGTTTAATCATATCGTCGTGATCACTGTTTTTACTCAGATTCTTTTTTATGAAAGTCAACTGATGGACATCTCAAGTTCGCCTCCAGAATTTTTAATCTAGTTTGATACCTTAAAACATATTGTTCAAATCAAATAATTGTTTTATGTTTGTTTAATGTTCCTCTGAGAAGTTTTGGAAATTGGAAATTAAAATATTAAAGTGCGTTAAAACGAAGCGAAAGTTTTTCTTTGGAAAAGGGAGGTGTTGTACACAATATAATAATAATAACCTTACTATTTCATTTCTCGTTTCATTCATTTTTTGACGAAATACCTTTCGAATCCCCGGCAAGATTTTTAACAATTCCTTGTAAAATTTTATTGATTTTACAAACTTATTTTTGTGAACGGATATAGCGAACTAATTGTCTGTTCACTAGAGGTTAAGAATATCGACAAATATTTTCATAACGAATTTTCAAAGATTTCAATTTTAAAAAGTATTGAACTGATAGTTTTTTGTACATGTATTACGTATTTATATTTGAAATTTATTTCATTAAAAAACTTTTCATTAATCTTTGTATTTCTTAAAAAAACTTTTTTATGTTTCTCTATATACATGTACTTAAAGAAAGAATTTCAATGAAAACTGCAAGAAGTACGTGCATATTTGTAACTTTAAATTGAATTTGTCTTACATTTATGATCAATTGTCACATACTTCTGAGGCTTTTTGACTTTTGTCTCTAATAGCTTTGAAATATATATTTGATTAACCATGAAATTCAATTTAAAAAAGCTTCAGAAAAATCCAAGGATAGTAAGACAGTGATGAATTATTATGCATAGCTATAATCCGCCCTATATATCAGCTGCTGGTATAGAAGGACGTGCATAAATCGAATTACATAAATCTCTGATTGCTGAATCTTAATTAATGGTTATCGTCCTTGCGAAATATCTTAATTATTATTGCCCCTTTAAGGTAACATTATGAAGCACGAATTTGTCAATTGTGCATCTAAAAAGTCAAATAATAAGTGAATGTATTTTTTTGAAAAGTATTTTACAAAGGTCATGTGGTCGTTAAAGCTTTGTAAAAGCTATTCTCCCATGCAATGTATACTTTATGAGCCAAATATTTTTTATCTAATCCATATACTTCTTACAGTATTCAGATGGACGGACGGACGGACAGACAGACAGTCAGACAGTACAGTCGCTGGACAAAGCGATCCCTTTTCATGCGACACAATTTTGTAAGATACATCGATAATACATGCATATGACATGTATAAAACTGTCTTCATTTGTCAATGGAATCATTTTGAATCCCAAAATTGTTTTGTCCAAGGTGACTGTAACCATGAGACGGAATGTTTTGTTATGGACGATGGTATAACGAGAAGGATTTTTTGTTTGTGACAATGTAGCACGGTGTATGGTGACAGTGACAACATAATGGGATGCTTTAATTATCTTATTATTCTTCCTTCTGTTTCACTTCCCGGTGGAGATAGGGAAAACAGATAATTTATTGAAGTTTTATTTTCTTATTTTTTCCAATGATAAAACAAAAAATAGTTAGAGCATAATTTATTGATGTTTTATTATATTATAATAATTTTGTTATACTGATAAAAAAAACTTCTAACCATAGAAAAGAAAATATTATGTTTTCAAGATAAAAAGTTTAACAATGTTACATAACATCTTTATAATTTGTTGTTACACTCTGTAATGCAACCCTCTGTGTACAATATCGAGTACATGTACACACATCTTTTGAAGAGAGCTGTATTCTCAGATCTTTGAATCACGCATCATTCTTATAAAGTGAGCTCAGCACTGTTGTGTCATGGATTGCATGCATCGTACTTATTTATCTCGTTTTTTATTTTTTATTTTATTTTTAAAAGTTCCTTATTGTGAAAGTATAGCAAGACATTTCGACATAGTTTTTCTAAAACATAGGAACACATAGGGAAGTGATTCACAAGCGTTTATCAATATAGTGCTTACAAGAAGATTCAGGGACGATCCAGAATGGAGGAAGCTGACTTTTCTTATGTGAATCAAAGTTTTGTTGCAGATACCATCGAACGACAGAAGGAAAAGGATTGCGGCTATGGAAATACCTCGGGCTCAAATCTTCTGAGTACTATCTCAACGGAAGAAGATAACGTAAACGATAAATGTCAAAATTCTGTTATTCAGGAGGATGAGAATGTAAGCGATAATGTTCCGGATGAAGAGATTCCCGAGTCCGATTCCAGTGAAGGGAGTGACCATTCTTACAATTACCCAGACATCACACCCGAACTGATATCGGGAAAGCTACACCGTTCTTGTTCATGCACAGACGTGGAAACGAACCAATATTACTCGTTACCAAACATGCATAATATGCCAAGAAAAAAGTCCAATAGATCATCATTATGCAGTGTTCACAGTTACATAGACCTCGAGGAACTCACGGGTGCTTCAAAAGGAAGATCTACCAAGGGTTCAAAACGGAGGGGTGGGAGGAAGAGTAAAAAATACAATCCCCAAATCATTTGTTCAGGAATTACATCAGTTGGCGAAGATAAAATTGTCATAGTAACGAAAACAGGTGACATCTTAGTGTTCGGAAATTCTGGAAAGCTGATATATTTGACAGAATTCATGGAAGCATTTGAGGATGTAACAACATTGTCTAAGAACGAAGTTGCAGCATCTTGTGGATTTTGTATTAAAGTCTTTAAAGTTGAAGAAAACAAGATTGAAGAAATAGAAGAAAAATGTATTGATTATCAATATTCCGGAGAAATAACGGTGCATGCAATACATTTTGTCCCAAAGAAGTTCGTCATTTCCTGCAATCTACAATCCTGTATTCAACATAATCCTTTTATCCGCATTATAAACATGAAAGGACAAACACTGAAAAGCTTTGAAATACCGAATATTATTTCCCCTGGACATCTGTGTACCTCGGATAATGGACAGTTAATATTTCTGACGGACCAAGTCCAGAAAAAAGTCATAGCTCTCGACAGTACTGGTTCAATCAAATGGGAAATTCCAACTGACCGTGTGCCACAGTATGTGACTCTTTGCGAAAAGAAAACTGTTGTCGTTTCATTTGAAAGAGACTCGGAACTTAAGTGTTTTACGATCAGTGGCAAACTGCTTCCTCCGTTGGAAACAAGACTTGGGCCACTTTCCGCTCCATTCCCGGTCTGCTGTGCCGCGATGACCGACACTGTGTACTTCTGTTGTGAGATACATAACCATTTTGACAGAGAATTCGTCCATTCAACAAGAATTAAGAAATCCAAAATGCAGAAAATTACTAAATTGTTTAAAAAGTAATCGGTTTTATAAGATTATTCTGTTTAGTAATTTCAACTACTAGTATCTACTTTTCAAATGAAAATACATTTATTTGCCTTAGCCCCGCTTGTTTAGGATTTTCGAATAATTTCTATGTTCAATTTTCATGTTTATACCAAAGATTATAAAAATGACTAGTTTGATAACTGCGTCTCTTTATTAGACAGCTATTGCAGTTGTCAATACGATTATATATATCCTCCTGAGAAATGCAAATTCCCTTGAACTTGATGAACGAGGGGAATATTGTACTTTCCAAGTGGATTATTCGCCGCTAAATAATCGTACTGACAGCACTGGTTGTTTTATAACATGATTTTAAAAAGTTGATAATACGTTTTACTACTTATGCAATGCCTTGCCTTGCTTAAAATATTCTGTCAAATTTCAAGATGTATTTTATCAGTCGAGAAACATGAAAGTGCACAGCGCTCCTTAAGAGTTTTCAAAATAACGTTTTTATTGCACGAACAGCATTCAGCAACACTCAATGCATTCTTTGTAAAACACCTTCCTGGTCTCTTCATTAAACTTAAATGAAAATAAATCAATCAATCATGATATACAGATTTCTTACAGATCAGAGAGCTTTGAGAAATCGATTAAATTATACTATTTTAGTAAAATTAAGTGATTACTTTGTACATGGCATCAAGTAGAATCAAACATTTACAGGATTCTGAAAACGAGCCTCTGTTTGAAGACTCTATGTATATACTACGCTACTCCAGAAAGCCATCCACTGCATGCTTCTTCCAAGTTGTATGATCATATCAAAATTTTTGATACTAGCTGTAGGTAAATAACTCATTTCTTCATCCAAGTGAATGATCACTTCAAAATTTCAAAGAATCCATTTCCGATAGAGTATAAGGATTTAAAGGAGTCATTTGCTTCGAAGGAAAAGACTGTATAAAATATTGTAATTAATTCTTCCGTAGACGACCATGTAAGATCTAAACCTTTGTCTAATGCTTTTGATCAATGCAATGAATTAGATAATCCATACCGGGTATGCCTTAACAATGTGAGTTTCACACATAATTGCTGATTTGAAATGCAGAAAGACACCAGAATAAGGGAATTAGAAAATCTTTATTAATATACAATTTATGGTAAAAATATGATCACGATAATAATACATTCCTGTCTGCAGGTTGTCAATTTCTACTTGTCTTGTATTATACATCTTTGACACACGGGTCCCTGACTCTCCTCGAACCATGCTGCAATTACTAGTATTCAAATGAAACAAACTGCTATTGTAAGTTCACAAATACAAAAATATATACTTTTAAGAAAATTTTCAATTAGTATTTTGACCATCGAATTGGATTCAATTCTAGATTTTTCTTTTTAATATAATTACAATATTTATGATTTTAAATATTCTCAGTCATTCTCACCTAAATAAAGAAAATTTCCATAAATTTTAGCAATGATATGAAATTATTACAATAACTATGATCATAAAACGAACAATACCACATCTTGAGCTATCTAGGCTGTTGTAAATAGATGATAAAGGGAATTCATCAGCTTTGCTTTTCCCCATAGGTAAATACTCATCAAGAAAAATCATTAGATTTATTGACTTTAATCCTAGTGATCATAAATACTGAATGAGTAAATTGTTTATTAATGAAATGATTAGACGAACCTTCATGATCTTCATCCTACTCCTGCTTCCTAGTATCAAGTGACCATATCATCATGCTACATGTACTATCATTCCTCTTGTTTCCGATTTCTTTTATTGCTTTCGCCGGTTCAGATTTTACGAATGATTCCGGTGTAACGTTTGCAAAATGTCATGAAGAATTTTGCAAAATGAAAGAACCCAACTATCCACCCCTAGAAATACACTTTGTCATATCGCGAATTGATTGTCTGACCCGCTGCCTTGGTAACGACTTTTGTAATTTTGTTGGCCATTACGCTAACCTTTGCGAGTTATTTACCACACCAAACCTGTCCAATGACATGCGGCCATCGACCACGGAGTGGGAATTCTGGATTAGACGTAAGATTTTCAGTTATTATAGCTTACTGTATTCCAATGATGAACATAAAGAATTGTATTTTTTGTTTTATAAGTAATTAAGGTCATAATTCGCTGGCAAAAGGCTTCCAATCCGAAATTCAAGTATGCAACTTTGCTTAGTATATATTTCGGATAAAAAAAAACCCTGAACTAGTGAAGATGCAAAATTCCCAGTTTATTTGAAGCTAATATACTTTTTTGAAATTCTTTACGTGTATATACTGAAATATTCTTCTTAAGAGGACGGATACAAATTCGATTTCGCTATGGAATTACATATACATTGTGTGTACATAAATCACTATGTTTTGTAGCCAATTTTTGTGACAGTAATCCGTGCTTAAATTATTCGAGCTGTCAACAACATCGAGATTTCTACAAATGTTTGTGTAGCATACAATATGGTGGAACACGGTGTGAAGACAAAGGTACTGTGGTATTTTTTGAAGACATACTCAGGTATGGCAGAGTTTTGATAGAAAAAATGAATGGCTACCAAAACTCAATTAAAGCACATATTAATAGAATATTTTCATCAAATGAAGAAAATAACAATTCTCAATTTTTATTTACTGTGTAAACGTGTCAGATTTTTTTTTCAGTGAACTGTGCCTCTGCACCGTGTCAAAATAATGGCTCCTGTTCAGACATAACCGGTGAATTTTACTGCTTTTGTCAGATAGGGTACACAGGAGAACTATGTGATTCTACAATATAAACCATCTCTTCTCTAAATAAATTACTTTATGCCGAGGAATTGTAAATTTTGTTTAATCCGAAAGAGGAAATTTCTGGATTGCCATTGTAAGTCTTTATTCAGTGAAAGTTCTCTGTTGCAAATTTGGCGACCAGCATACCGGGCCCATTTGATCAATCTTAAATCACTCAGGACAGCTGATTATAAAATTTTGACTGATTTTAACTACCTTATATGAATGTTTTTATCGAATATTATCATATGTGGGTTTTTTTTATACAAGATTTTGTAAATATATAAAAACGGACGCACATTCTTTATTTCACCCTTTATTACACTCTTTGTTATACATATTTTCGGAACACCTCAGCAGATTTAATTGGGAAATGAATATTTGATTTTTTCCTATTTTTAGTGGTGAAGAATTCTCAATCGATTATTCCCGATTTATTTCCTGAAATAAAGTATTTCCTGATTATAAAATATATGCAGAAACATATGGTGATATAGATGTTTTATAATTACTTCTAAAATATGGTTTGATTTGATATAAACATATACAAAAAAAATCAGCTTGCACTTTTTTTCTGCTTAATTTGGTCTTGGAAAAAGTCTTGCTCACCAGGAAAAAAATTTTTAACAGACTTCAGCATTGCTAGCAAGATAACTCCAAAAACAGAGGGGAAAATATGGCATCGAGATTAATTTTAGATGACATAAAGGGAAACTATTAATGTGAACCCAATTTTGTTATATCGAATATCTAAATGTGACGATTGGGGTTTGATGTTCAACGCTATCATTCTGAATAAAATGGCGGACCTTTCTACAACAGAAGATAGGTGGACTAGCGACAGCGAGGAATATGATGAGATAAACGATGACACAAATCATGATTATTTCAACGAATCAAAAAACAGTCAGTCAGTCTTTGATCCCAAAATGGTTAAATCTTCTCCAATCGACGTTGCCGGGGATGAAAACATAGATGAAAATAAAGATGAAAGTACTGTATATGTAAATGAAACGAAGAAAAATACCAACTGTCTGGTATACGCCGATTTAGTATTTGATGATGGGTCATTAAGCTCTTGTCATCAAGCATTTTGTGTCTACGAAAACAATGGGGTTGCAGATGAAATCCTGATATCACAAAAGGAACCCGTGTATGAAAACCAGAGTTTTGAAGAACACGTGATCCTTATCTCGGACAATGAAAATTCGGATTCGGATTCTGAAGGGAGCTCACATTCGTATGTAGATGTTGATGAGGAGATCAAGATTCAAACGATGCGATGTCGTACCAATACTTTTGGAGAAGGTCCTTATGAAAGAGGATCTCCCCCAAGTACCCCCTCCAACAAACGAAAAACGATGTTAAAAACTTCAAAATTGGCTTGCACTGGCATGGCAGTTTTGGATGATCATCGTGTTGTTGTAGTTACCTTTGACGGAGAAATTATTGTTTTCGGGGTCACTGGTTCCTTTTCGTTTTTGAGAGATTTTGAGGAACATTTTGAGGATGTAACGACAGTACCGGACTCAAATATAGCTGTTACTTGTGGATTTTGTATTCGTTTTTACAAAGTAAAGGAAAGCGATGTTTATGAAATAACAGACAAATGCCTTGACTTTGAATGCAATGGGTTTATGACTGTTCATGCCATTCAATATGACCAAAAAGAATTTGTTGTAACCTGCAATTTGCAATCCGTGAACCCAAGCCCTTTTATTGGAGTTGTTGACAAGAAAGGAAAAATTACAAAGACAATCCAGATTCCCGGACTCGTATCACCAGAGTATATAGCATTTAGTCTTGACAAGAAACATATTTTTGTTACAGATCCGAAAACGAGCACATTATATGCCTTAAATAGAGACGGAAAAATAATATGGAAGAAGGAAGATGAAGAAATTCCCACATCACTAGCAAATCTTCCAGAGGAGACTCTTGTTGTATCTTTTCAAAGATCATCTTCATTGAAACTCTATTCTTATCAAGGTACCTTACGGAGAGTAGTGCTTGCAGAGTCTGATGGGATACCTTTGCCTATTCTTCTGTCATACCATACTCAATCTAAACTTCTGCTTTTCTGTCCAAAAGTACATATTGTTGGAAAAAAGGATTTCATTTACTCTTTGAAGATGAAGAGTTCAAAGAAGAAGTATTTTTCCACTATGTTTTCATTTCTGTAAATTTATTATTACAGGATAATAATTGTGACTAAAAACTTATGAAGCAATTGTCAAAAATGTTTAAATTTAACTAAAATCAGTATTAATGTTAATATCTGTATGTAATTTTATTTTAAATAAGGACGTTTTTGACTTCCTCAAATAGAGTTTTGTTTAGGAACAAGGAAATTCCAATAATTATGCTTTCATTTCTACATCCTTAAAATTTCGACGAGAATACATACAATAAGGAAACAAAACACTTAAAGTGATGTATTTGAGTGATACAATCCCTATCTTTCCATTCCGAATTCAATCGAAAATCAAATAATTTTATTCATAACGATACTTTTCCACGTAATGGCCTGATAAAAAAAAGCGCACAAACAATTAAACTCACACTTTGATTTTTAGTTTTTAAGACAATACTTGTGATCATGGCTGACTACGTGAACACCACACATACCAATGAAAGTCGTTTTAATATCGTGTACGCTGATTTAGTATTTGACAGAGGATGTTTTCACTCCTCTCATCAAGCATATTGTGTGTTTGAAGAAGGACCAATTTATGCGTATTCACCAAATAACCACGCTAGCGCTGAATTTGGGGACAACACTGAAGAAGGATTGTTTGAGAAGCTTGAGCTGTTAACGGATGAGGAACCTAACGATTCTTCTTCCGATACTCATTCCTACCTTGATATGGAGCTAGAAACCGAGCTTTACAACGCCAAACATCGATGTAGAACTAGCACTTTTGGAGAAGGTCCGTATAGTAAAGTTGGAGAGGTCTGCCAACTACCAAAACCAACAGAGAAAAAAGTGAGGAAGGCGTCACACAAAAAATTAAAGCTTTCATGCACTGGAATGGTTGCCTTAAATGATGGCCGAATCGCCATCACGACAAGAGATGGCAAATTGCTAATCTTCGGATTAGAAGGAAAGTTTTTGTTTCAGAAAGAGTTTTCCGATCGTTTTGAGGATATCACAACAATTAATAAGACGGATGTAGCCGCAACGTGTGGTTGCAATATCAAAATATTTACCATCGGGAATACACAAATTGTCGAGCTTCCGGAAAAATGTATTAAATGTATCTTTCCAGGGCAAGCTTCCATACACGGTATACACTTTGCTTCAAATCAGTTTTATATCTCTTGCAAACTTCAGACCGATTGCATTGTACCCAAGCCACTCATTCGAGTGTATGATTTGAGAGGAGGCTTACTTAAAACTTTTGAAATCCCTAGGTTAGCTTCGCCGAAGTATGTTGTTTGTAGTGCAGATGGGAAACACATTTTTCTAACAGATCAACGAAATCGGACAATTGTGGCGCTAGATCAAGATGGATCGATAAAATGGGAGGCAACTGACCTATCCATTCCAAAATCACTCACCATAGTTGGCAAAAATCGTATTGTAGTGGCATCTGAAGAGTCCACATCTTTTAAATGCTTCTCGTTTTCCGGAAAGATGATTCGTACAATTGACACGGAAATGCATAAGTCTTGTTCTCCATTTTTGATCTTCTACCATGCTTCCTCAAACAAATTGTTGTTTTGTCCTGAGAAGCAGACGATCGGTGCACGTGATTCTGTATTTTCGATGAAACTAAAAAAATCTAAGAGGAAAAGGTTGTCCAGCCTCTTGTTTCCTTTTGCAAAAGAATAATTCGTGTATTACGAGACTGACTAAGAATATAAGAAACTTAACGAAGTCAAATCGAAGTCACTGTGAAAATGATTCTATGCCCCGCCATGAATATGACCGAGACATATAGTTTTTGAAATGCCCATCTTTCTTTCTTCTGTTTTGTGCTTAGCACAGTTAAATATTTGAAAGAAACTATTCAAGACATTATTAATATCAAAATTGATATGCTGAATCATAATTATAGTAGCTATTATATCAATTTTTTTACCCGAACTTTCCAATGAGTGATCTGAATTCACTTTTCTCATATTTATGTTTCTACAACTACAATTATAATTTTAGGTGTAATAGCTTGTAAATTGATCACAAATAAAAATAAGTGTAGATTAAAATGATGACCTCATTATTTCCAACAAGTTGTGTTTCATTTATTATTAAGGCGTTCCCGCTAAAACAACACTTCTCTGACAATTAGTAAAATTTTATTAGTTTCCCTATAATTTCTAGGGAAGTTGATAAGATGAAAGAATATCAGTCTAATTGGTCAAAAGTATCTTAAGGAGGCTGGGGGGTCAACAAATTAATCACAAATTAACCACCAGATTTAACTTTTTTTTTTAGATACGGTAACTTAAGCTGTCTACTATCATTTCACAAAGAAAATAATCATACATTTTAGTTTTAAAATTTGATCATTTTCTATATCTTCATATGGAGCTCTCCTTTTAAAGGAGATAAAAATAGTCTGAAAATGGCTGCCACACCCCAGCCTCGTTAAAAGACATTTGTCACTAGAATTAAATAATATTAGGCAATCATTTTGTAAAACGTAGATGAAAAATTAGAATTGCATCTTTTTTTTTCTTTTTTTTAATACAAACTTCACTATTAAATGTGAAGTTTTTCCTTTAGGAATTTGGTAAACTCTTCAAAGTTAAAATCTGCATCCCTTCCATGACAGACCGTTCTCTTGCAGCAGGCTGGGTATTTAGCTCTGGGATTTTCTTTGACGTAACAAGCTAGGTCTGTTCCATTGGCTGGAGGAGGGTCATCTCTACAACTACAAAAATATTGATTAATTATCGTAGAAAAATATGTTTTAAGTAGTACATGTGTCTTTTATTTCTGTGATATATATTCAGTTTGTTTAATTTATGTCACACACAAGTGTACAGTGATGTAAAATAAGATACTACATCAATCGAAATCCATGCAAAGTTATATAGTAAAGTTGTCACTCTTGTTTGGCATCTGACTTATCAATATACTGAAGTATATTTGTATTAGTGTCCTTTATTTTGAGGTAGGAGAAACTTAATTTACAGGATAAACTTCTCTCCCTCTTACCACTATTAAATATGCGAAAGATTTTGTTTATCGGGTTGAAAATTTAAAAAGGGATATATTTTGGCAAGGAACTGCATAGGAAAATATCATGATTTGTTTTCCAAATTTATTTGCTGTTGAAAAAATGGCAAGATAAGATAAGTATCCGTATTTTTTTTTATTCTCCAATTTCGATAAAAATACATGATGAGTTTGACACGACCTTGCCACTAAAAAGACGATCAATTTAAACTGAAATGGTGTAATCACTTAGTGATACTGTCTCCTTCCTTGTATTTGTGAACATTTCACAAATATGAACCGATTCTCTCTTTAAGTGCAAGTTGAAATACTTGAAGCAAAACATATTTGATATATATTAATTTACAAAAATCTTTAGCATCATGAAGATTCCATGGCAATATTTTGGAGGAATATATTATTCGACCCTCTTTCATAGAATTTCAGAGAATACCTTAAGGTAGGTCACTCGTCAGCTTTTTGGAAAAGTTCACGCAGAACCTCTTACTTCAAAACTATTCATCAAAATTTAATTTTTAAAACATATTTAATTTTAACAATGTTAATGTTTTAACATTCAACATAAAAAAATGATCAAAAAGCTACAAAGAAGCAAGATTTGTGAGGGACTATTTTTTGTGGTGGAAGGATATTTAGCAGATAATTCTGCAAATCTGCACATTTATTAAATTTAATATCTTGGACTTTTAGCCTCACATACTTTAACTCGGAAAATATTTTCCATTATGATATTGATAGGAATATTTAATATAGGTCTTAATTTATATATTCAGAACAAGTTTTACACCTTCCTTCAACAAACTTTGCCAAGAAATGAAGATATGTCAAATAAGTCAATATAAAATTAACACAATTTTTTGCCTGAAAATCACATAATTTGACCAATATTTCAAAATTAACATCACTGACCCCAATTTTTTCTTTCATTATTTTAAAGTATTCGATACTTGTGACTGATCAGTACTTAGATGTAAAAAGCTTGATTTAAGAAAATGTTTTAGTTCTTCTTTAGTTTTTAATACCTCAAAATATGTTACTTTTTAGTGCAAAAAGGTCACACAAAAATTTACGCGCATTATTTTGCAAGATTTTTTCAATGATAAATATTATTCAAAATATTTAACGTAAAATAAGATAATATTTTTTGTCATGGTTACATCTGATAAAATATAATAAAGGTTTAAGTTATGAACCAAAGGGTTAAAATTTAAGTGCAAAAAGGTCAACTTCATTGTACCGTAGATCAGTAAGATGAACACTGACCCCTTATTTTCTCTGCGATGTTGAGTCACTCTATATGAGTACATATCCAAAATATACTTCTCAATAAATCCTTGATTTAACAAACTTCACGAGTGATATACCTTAAGAAAATTCGTCTAAACTTTCCCTATTCTTCAAGACTGTTTTATGTATTATCTTTTGTATCTAACTGAAATAAAAGAATAACACAGGTATCCAAATTTTATCTTAGTTGTTTAATGTTTTGGAATTAGATCTTCTGGCTACCAAGACTTACCGATAACAGTGAAATCCGTCCGCTAAACAGATACATTGCGAACAACCATCATGGAAGGCGTCTTCTTGTTTAAATTGTATTCCTCTGAAGTAGCAGGGATCTGGAAACGAATTGACTAAACTGCAATTTATTTTTTTTTAATTAAAGTAAATCAATTGAAACCGTTTTAATGAAGCATTCTTGATATAAACAATATTTTCTGTATACTTTCACATTATCTCTTCACTTTTAATATTTTAAATCTGTAGAGAAAAGGGCTAATTATTTGGAAAAATATTCACACAAACTATGGCAATTTTTTTGTATTAATTCACTACAAACGGATGCTTCTACACAGTGTGTGAATTGTGAAGTTAGGTACATGTAACATCTAACATTCTGTCTTGCTTTTTGATGTGAATTTTCTTTATTTATACATGATAAGTTTCATATTAAGTAATGCAAAAGACGAATGAACATCGTAAACATACATTATGCATGTAGATACAGAAATATTTTTACCACAAGCAGGAATGTCGCAATACCCCCAGTAGTCGTTAGATGTGTGGTTAAGCTTTGTATAACACCACGGTTTGCTGCCACTACCTAAAGGATTTCTACAGTAATTGTTCTCTAATCCTTCATCCGGGTACTGTTTTGGAGTGACGTCATAATCATGGCTGTCCCAGTTTAGACAGGTTTCTGCTTTATTTGTCAGTGAAACTTTTCCTCTGTAGTATCTTCCTTTATCAATAACGGAAACACACTTGTCTGCATATGGACGGAATTGAAAAGAGAACATGAAATATCAGCATTTTTATTTTAACATGAATTATCATTATTTCGTTTCTTAGTTTTTTACTGAAATAGTTTTAATGAAGTTGCATTATAATAATAAAAATAACTTAAAAAGTATAATTAATTTATTAAGACTTAGTTTAAGTAGCACCATATATATGTATACCTATCATTAATGATAAAGTGGAAAGTATGCTAAATTATACAAATAAAAAATTGATATTTAGCAAACTGACGTATCAAACTTTTACCTGTGAATATACATTGTTCCAGGGAAAAGTTCACAAAAAGTAAAGTCAAAAATGTGTTAGAAAGAATCAGGTATGTTTCCATAGTAAAAACTTCTGCGGCAGGTAAGTAGAAATTCTATCAAATTCTTATCGTCCAGGTTTGACGGTATGCAGCAGGTGTCATGGGCAGGTGCAACGAAGAATTCAAATTGAATCGTTGACTTAACTACGTAATGTTGCATTGTTTATCTATAATTCATGATACAGTAGGATTGGGGATATGCACGCTTTCAGAAGAATAAAAATTCATTTAAAGAAATTCGGGTATGCTCTTTTCTTGAATTTGTAATATTGGCCAGTAAGTAATCATTATGGTGAATCTAATAAATACTAAGTTAAAACATATACTGTAAACAAACTTTTATTCGCGTGCGAGAAATTTTTGCGAAGTTCGCTAGAGCCTCGTCATCGCGAATATTTCTCGCCGCGAACCGGTTCTTTAAGACTATGCGTCTATTAAAAAGAGAACCTAAATAGGCTTTATCGCGAAAATTAATCGTCGCAAACTAGTTTACCCCTGGTCAATCGCGAAATAAAGTCGTCGCGAATAAAAGTTGGTTTACAGTATTTCATTTGGAAAAAAAGGTAAAGGAAGGAATATTAAGGATTAATATACTTTTATTGATGACTAAGAATAAAAATATTGAATTTGTAAGCGTTCAGAACCTCATTACAATATCAAAATAGTTTTTGTATATTAAGATTATTAAATTGCATTTAGGAAATTATAGTTATAGAGTTGATTGATACATGCATATCATTTTCAACAATAGCTACAATTCTTCAGATGTGTACACTCAAGATAATGTTTTAAAAATTGTTAAATAATACAGTTTCTTATAATTACTTAACATTGTAAAATGCTTGCATATAATTTTTTTCAAGTACTAATAAATCATCTTTTGTTTACAAATTGTTAAGAAGGGTAGAATTAAACAGAAACTTAGTAATGCATAAATACCCTAATAAATTTGAATACTAGTATTTTCATTACTGATCTAAGGAAGATTACTCTTTCTGCAAAAAAAAAATAAATCCCAGGAAGTTAAAGCTATTCTATAGAGTGCAATGTATATATATACATGTACGAGTATATAGGGTTATTGAGCAATGCATCGTTTAAATTATAAAAATTATCAGTTGAATTTAACACAGGTGTCATGCAATTATACGATTCGTCTTAGGGTAGATGGTCATCGAAATATTCCAATAACTATTTTTTTTTAAAATTAAAATATAATAATAGAATATCTATCAATAATTAATTTAAAGATACGATGTTATTATGTCATACCCCATACTTGTATCTAGATCACAGAGAGGTTTGTCGTTTCCAAGAAACATTTTCCTATAATGACTTTAAATAACAGGTGTTGAAATGTGATTCCAGCCTATATTCTTAAAGTTATACACGTTTTTTTAAAAAAAATTATTGCATCACATTTCTGCCCCTTCCGTGCAAGATAAATCGTGTTGACGTGCAACTCACATGCGACTAATTTATAATAATGTAATGTTTACATCTAAGTTACCAATCCCTTCTGAGAAACTCATTTGTATGTTAGTAAACTTACTTACTTCCGCATTTATACGACATCATGCAAGCAAGATGGAACAGAATTATGTTGATATACAATATATTCATAATTGCATACCAGATAATTATGTAAACATGCAAGTTATCGATGGCAACATGTAAGATAATTATGTTAATGCGAGTTAATCATAATAATATCATAACTGAAATTAAGATGACTAGGACATGTCCTTAGAATGGAGGGTACCAGAATTTCAAAATGTCAGCGCAAGAGGGACATGATCGTGAAAAAGTCCAAGGAGAAGACCAGAAATAACCTTGCGTAAGATAGTTGAGGGTGAACTGAGAGACCTTCACCTGACGTAGTGAGAAGCTTACTGTGATCAAGAAGTTTTCAATCCGCTCTGCTCCCTTTATGTTTATGGGGACCAGAACAGACCGAAAACCAGATGAAAGCTGAGTGGTTAAGTCTCGTGTTGAACTAATGCTTCACTGGGAGCGAAGAGAGAAATTAACAAGCGAGTTAATTATGTTAGCATGCAAGATATGTATGTTGACATGCAAGTTACTATAGTATTATCTTGCATATTGAAGCTATAACTCGCACGATGACACAAATAGACGCATGTTGACATACGTTGCATGTAAACAAAATTATCTTGTATGTTGACATAAATAAGTCACAAGTCTACATAATTATGTCACATTTTAACATTATGTACATGTATAATAATAATGTTGACATGCAAGTTACCAACCCTTTTAGAGAACCGAATTTTAATTTTGGTAAACTTACTTACTAACGCCATTATACAACATCATGCAAAGGAAGATGGAACATAATTACATAAATGTTGACATTCAACATTATTTATGCCAACATGCAGAATATTAAAGTCAACATGCTACTTTTTTTATGTTACAACTTATTCTTGTCAACATGCAATTATTTACGTCAACATAGAGTTATTTTTAACATATATATGTCAACAACATATAAAATATGGCAAGAACATAAGTTGCAAGTAAGTATACATTTACATATACATTATGTTGACATAATTAACTCTCATCTGAAGATAAATATATTGCATTGTTACATTAAAAAGTCGCATGTCTACATAATTATCCAGCATGGCAACATAAAAAGTCTTACGTCAATATAATCCTTTTACATCTTGTTTGTATGATGCCTGTATTATGTTGTTTACTGTCGTAAGTAATAAGTTTACCAATATTAAAATTAGATTTTCTAAGAGATTGGTAACTTGCATATCAAAATATATTTATTGTGGATGTTGCAACAAATAAGTCGCATGCCTATATAATTTTGTTGCGTGTAGGAGGATAGAAGATTTTTTATTCGGTTGAATTTTTTCGAACAGTAATAGAAGGCCAAATGTATAATAGCTTTTAATTTAACCTTCTTTTTAAATTCAATTTCTGATATAGATAATATAATAAATATGTTTGTATTTAATTCAATTTCTGATAAAGATATTATAATAAATTAATATTTTTGTATTATCGTGTATAAAAATTACTTTTTTCAACACAAAATTATGCTGCCTCTCTCAACGACTGGGGAATGATTTTTTTCTGTACATTTTCTGGTAAGATAGTTCTTGGGAAGTAGATTTTGAAAACATTTTTAAATACTTAATTAAAATGAAATATTTTAGAGTGCCCTTACAATATAGATTTTCCACTACCTCAGGAAGCTTCACAAACAATTCATCTCCTCTAGCCATGTGGTTCTTCAAATCAATTTTTTTTTTATAAACCAGTCCTATTTTTTTTCCTTTTCGATAGTCTCCTTTCTGCAAGGGGCTAGGCCTTGCATATTTCCTGTACCCTTGGATCCTTTGTACTAGTTTTGGTTAAAATTGGCCTAGTGGTTCTTGTGCAGAAGACAAAAAATGTGCAAGTTTACAGATTGATAGACACAGGAACAAATGATCAGACCAGCTCACTTAAGAGCTAAAACCAAAAAAAATACTTATCATAAGTATATGTATTGAAAGTTACATGTAACAACTCAAAGATGTACATCTCTGTAAAACACAATTCAGACAAATACTGTACAATGTGTACATCCAGTTTACAGCATATACTCCTCGCAATGTATACCCATAATCTTAAACCTTTCATTTTTTTTTCTCAAAAGAATTAGAGAAATTAACTTTTTTGCTTTTTTTAAGATTGGAATGATGTCAGAAAGGGTTGGAAACATATTAAGCCTTACATCTGAATTTTGAAGGTTTATCGTTATTGTAGAAATACGTTGACGCAATGATATAAATAGATCCACCCTTTTCATATCGTGTTTGATTAGGTCACTGGAGCTTGTTGTGGCCTCTATGTGACCTGATTATTCTATTTTATCGCTGTTGATTGCTTACCTGAGTTTGTGTAAGATAGAAGTAAATAAAATAACCTGTCGCTTTATATGTCTTACTTCGTTATTTATCTGTTAAGTTTTTTGACACTTGATTGTAATGTTGTAGTTAATCATTAAGCCGTTATCAGAATTATTTCTCTCAATTTTACTTAATTTAAATTAGATAACAGAGCATTAAGAATGGGGAAAGTATGATTTCATTAACAGTTACTTTAAAATATAATAATTTTTATGGACTGTTACCAACTATTTAAATACAGTTATTAAAAAGCTGAGACAAAAATCCACCTCAGACTACAAAACTGATGCGTCATGCTGATGTATCATTTAAGGTATATTTTTATCCAGTGTCATATTTCTCAATAGTAAATTTGAGTTCAGTCTTTATTAAGGGTTTTCAACAATTTAATTTCTCAAATCGAAATGAAATATGATAAAAAGTATTTCCGCCTCACTTCGCTCGCTTATGCAGGTATTGTGATGTATGCAGTAATAAAAACGGATGAAGTGTAGCTCGAACAATATCCTGCAACCGTTTAATGAACAGAACAATACAATTTCTACGGTCATTTGAACCCCCGAGAAGAAATCTACATAAACTTAGAACCGCAAACAAATAAATATATTCTTATTAAGTACAGTCCTCGTCCAAGGAACAAGATTTGCATTTTGGAATGCGGCCCACTTTCCGACCTACGTAATTTAGATGCGTTATCGTACGTGTTATGTGTAAACATTGAAAGGATGCCGGACTTTGTCGCTTTAAGCCAAGATCCTTATGGGTAAGTTTTACATTTATTTATTTGAAATAGATTTTCTTGATTATAAACAGCAATTGCATGATATTAATTTAAGCTTAATTATCACCTTTTAACGACAACCTGACCTAACTTGTTAAATAAATTAGAAAACGCTTAATTTAAAATAAATGATTGCAGTTACATTTTTCATAATAACATTGTACCTTTATCTATGAAAATTTATTTTACCTACAAATTTAACTCAAAAATATCATTTTCGCAAAAAATATGCGTTGATATTAAAGTATTATTGATAATTTCAGCACCAAAAGGGATCTTATCAACTGAGTAGTTCATTAAATGCTGCAGGTGTATTTGAAATGGAAGGTCCCCAAATTGCATTTTTCGTGCTGCTGTTAGCGTTGACAGGTTACCTAGGTAACCGATTATGGACAGCCATCAATGGCCCCTCGTACAAGGAGCGGATCCAGCGATTGGCTGCCGTTGACCACCAGCTACATAACCATACTGTCGAATTTGCTCGACCAGAAATCATCCAGGTAAGATGTCAATGGTCATACAAGTTTTACAACCTAATCTTGAACATTCATTGACCTTATTTTAAGGACACATCAAAGTAGTTTTGAACTTTATTTTTCTTATTTTAGATAATTTGAGAGTTACAAAAAAAATTCTTCTCTTTTAATGATTGCCACTTTGCTTTAATAATTAAAAATTAAATATTTGATAATTTATCGATATATTTAAATTAAATAAAAGGATGAATGAATTTTAATCAGTTAATAATTTTTAAACATCTGCTAATGTATGTTGACATTTGTATTAGAACATCTGAATGTACTATGATTTATATTGATTATATCCTAAATAATAATTTGTGCTCTTGTAGATTAATTACAATTTTATGACATAGGTTGCGCATGTTCTTAACAAATTCTACATACATTGTATGTAAAGCCCCAATTTTAAAGAATATTTATTAGCTTCATTGAGTATTGGCAACTGACTCTACAGATTTGAAAACGATTTCGACAACCCTGATAATTATCAAGTTAACTCCAATTTTACTAATGAAATTGATTTTTACCGAGATATTGTAAAAATATATCAAAAAGATAAATTTAGTCATTGATACAGTTTAAGTCAATAATACTTTATTAGCGACAAAAATACACCACTATACATGTATAAAGTTAAATAAATGGTTATCCTATTCATTAGATTGAAATTAGATACAATATTGCATCTGATAAGCATGGAATTAAATGCCAAAAGATGACACATTTCTGTTTGCATCAATGGCTACATTTTCAACTAGAAATGATATATATATGAGGGAGAGTTAACATGATTCGGAAAAAGAGAAGAGTGAAATTTATTCTTTCATTTTGCATTTTTGTTTGAGTTTATTTATTGTTAGTTATGTTTGATTTGTATGCTTTTTTGGTATTTTCATTTACAGTTTTTTAACCCAGAGACGGTGTTCTTATTACATATGTATTTAAATTTTTCAAATCCTTTTTTGTAGCATAACTTTGTACCAAAGGACTTAAACAACATCCTTGAATTTTGATAAGTAAAATTCTTTAAAATATGATCTTTGTCAGATTTCTGATGATTTACTTTGTAGGTAACAGATGGTTTATATATGGCCATTGGATACGCGCTAGCTAATTCTATAATGATAGAAGGAAAAGATGAGATTGTGATTGTTGATGTGACGGAAAGTTACGAGACTGCATTGGAGATCATGGCCGCCTTCCGAAACATAACGAAGAAGCCGATAGCAGCCATCATTTACACACACAACCATCCAGATCATACGTATGGCGCAAAGGTTAAACTAAATTTTGTCTTACTGTAGTTTTAGATAATTATATTTACATTTGCTGTGTTTTTCTAGTAAGCCAACTGTGAAGTTGATTTTAATACCATTTTCGTGTATACTCACGCGTAGAAATCTACAAGCAGAAACGTGCATTAACGTGACATCACAATGAGACTACAGCGACGTTAGTGAAAGTATAACGAAATAGGGCAGTGAGAAATTCAAATATTGAGTATATTTTTTATGCTTTAAGACATTAAAAATGTAAATATAAGGAATGTTTTAAGTTAAGTGTGAATTATTGGTGTGTGAATCACACAGACTTGCACGTAGGCATATTTTTCAAGAAAGTGCTAGCGCACTTCATAAAATATGCCTACGTGACAAGTTTGTGTGATTCACTCACAGATAACTCACACAAAACTTAAAAACATTCCTTATATTTACATTTTTAATGTCTAAAAGCATAAAAGGCTCTTGTGTAGCAAATACTAGATACAGAACTTACCGAAAAAAATAAAGTAATAAAATGGTCTTTTCTTGTGTTAGCAGTGAACCTTACTTGGGATTACCTAAAATTAAAGGAAAGAAAATTCAAGCCACATATGAAAGGAAGAATATAAAAATAAAAAAAATTTAAAAATATAACTATCACACGCATTTTCTTTGACTTTAGTCATACAAGAACAACGACAACGTGTATACAGTGTACATGTATTAAATTACTGGAGTATTTCTCTGAATTTTCACACACAATGACTGATCTAAAGCAAACTATTTTCATTTGCATGGTTTATTTATTTAAAGGCGTTCATCGAAAAAGAATCTAGTCCTCCTGATATATGGGCACATGAAAGTATTAACAAAGAATTTCAACGAACATTCACAACCAATACCGCCGGGTATCGGCGGGCAATGCGACAGTTTGGAGTCTTCTTGCCAGATGCAGTGAATTCCGGGATTGGAAAGATGTTGAAGTATGGTGATGGAAAATCTACGCTGGGTCTTGTTTTCCCGAATAGATTTGTTCATAAGAAAGTTACTAATCTTACACTAGCAGGTGAGGGCTGGTTTCTGTATAAAAAGCTTATTACTTTGGCTGAACGCTAATGTTAGTTTTGACCTCATTATTGTCATAAAATGGTGCAATTTTTTGCCAATTATTTCATAACTTTGATTTTATATTATTTACATACATGTAACTTAAGGATAAGATTTTGCTTTTATGAACTAATGATTTTATTTAATTGTACAGAAGTAACTATTGCGCTCTTCTTAAAACCAAAAATCTTTTAATTTTTTAATTAGGTATTGAAATGTCAATTGTTCACATTCCGGGTGAAACGGATGATCAAATTGGTGTTTGGTTACCAAAACAGGATGCATTTCTCTGCGCAGATGATGTGTACAAGGCATTTCCAAATTTATACGCCATAAGAGGAACGCCTGATAGAAATCTTCTTCAGTGGGTAGAGTCCATAGATTCCATCATAGAATACAACCCACAATTCCTTGTTCCTAGTCATACGCGCCCTCTGGTGGGGAAATCAAACATACAGGAAGTTCTGACAGTGTATCGTGACGCAATCCAGTATATTCACGATCAAACATTACGCTACATCAATTTGGGAATGGATCCTACAGATATAGCAAATAAAGTGACATTACCAAAAAACCTAAAAGAGCATCCATATTTACAAGAATTTTACGGTACTACCGAATGGTCAGTCAGAACAGTGTTTACATCATACTTAGGTTGGTTTAGTGGTGATGCTGTGGACTTATCGCCGTTGTCAAAAACAGAAAAGGCGGATAGAATGATTAAATTAGTCGGTGTCAATAAACTCTTGGAACAGGCACGTGAAGCACTACGAACAAAAGATTTTCAGTGGGCATTAGAACTATCTACTTACGTTCTGATAACGAATCCTGGACACAGAGAGGCGACGGAAATAAAGCTCGATTCTCTGACGTCACTTGGTTCTCGGCAAAAGAGTGCTAACGGACGAAATTATTATTTAACAAGTGCATTTGAAGAAGCGAGTTTAATTGATACTTCAGTTGGTCTTCAAAAAAGTCGAGAAAATGGTGTCAAACTATTACCAATAAATTTAATATTCAGGGCCCTTCAGATACGTTTTAAGCCTGAAGATTGTGGCCATGTGACGACAAGTGTATATTTCTCGTTCAAAGATTCTAATACTCATATTTCACTTACAATAAGAAATGGAATAGCGATCGTCAAAAATGGCGCATGCTTACAGTGTGATGTCGTCGTTACGACTACCGAAAAGGTTTTTAAAGACATGATCGGCAGTAGAATAAGATCAATTACAGCCTATGGTTCCGGAGAAATTGAAATTCAAGGGGGAGCCATGAACTTCAGAAATATTATGTCTTGTTTTGAAAGAAGCTGATTTCAATAAGATTGTCGAACATGTACCCCTGCAATTCAGCTTCCTACTTCCTGCAAAAAGATTCTTATATTTATTTGTACAAAAATATGTAAACTGAAAGTTATATAGTTGAGTCATCCACAGTGACAATGAAAAGGTGAAAATAACGAAAACTGATGGATCTTTAAAGACTTTAATTTATAAAATTCTGTGGGCTTATAGCCTGGACCCCATGCTTTTCTACGGGATAATTTTTTGTGTCTGATAGAAAAGTAAAAATTGAAGATGCTCAATTGGCCTTTTTTGTCATTATTTCATATGATTACTTATACCTTTGAAATTAACATTATAGAATAATAGGAAAAAAGTTTTACCTGCACGTTCCGTTTGAAAGAATCTCCGAGTTGTTGCTTTATTCTGGTCCGTCCCTCCATTAACTGTCTTCTTCCTGATTTACGGTGAAGTAAGTAACATATTAAGTGAATCAATGATAAAAACTCAATTTTTTAAACGATGCATTAAACTTAAATTTAAATTATTATCTTTTGACAGCGTTTAAGATGATTTTGTTGCCGAAGTTACCTCGCTTTCCATCAAACACAAAATTTACCATTAACTTTTACGTACGGGGGTTGATCCGAAAGTAATGTCACAGTGTCCATATCTTTTATATTTGGCGTCATATTATCAAATACAATATACAAAAAAACGCACAAATATAAATTTAATGAACATATGACATTATATTTAGGTGCGGCGACTACCATAAACGCACATTGTTTAAAATCCGATATTTTGCAAAGTATGCATAATATTATTTTGAATTTTTCAGGTCTGATTTAAAATGAACAAGCATTCTGAGAGTATTGCATAAGCAATACATGTCCCCTACCGGGTTCCCCTTTTTCTTCAGGATGTCATTTTATAATATGCAAAAGTTATATACAAGGTAAAACTGCATGATTTTTTTAGGTCGTGAATGCCTTAAACCTAAAAAAAATAATCCACATCAAGATTAAAATTCAACTCATTTTTTCCAACGTCTTTTACTCGCTTCATATTTATGTCGACCATCGGAAGTTAGCGCAGCACGAACCCGATCTTAATTAAACGAATGCGAAAAATTCAAAATGCCATAATTCTGTCAAAAATAAATGAAGCAATGCGAAATTCAAATTTGATCTGTAACTCATCAAGATACACTCACATACCAAAATTCAGCTCAATATCTACAAGCGTTTAGAAAAAAAAGTGCGGAAAACCAAGTGGGACAGACTGACAGACAGACGGGGACAGACGGACGGACAGACCGACGGACAGACAGACAGACGCAGAGGAAACCTATAGTCCCCTCCGGTTTCACCGGTAGGGGACTAATAAAGCTTCCATCATATGTAATTTTGTTACTTTACGTCGATTTATAGCAATTTTATCAAAGTTGTGACATTACTTTTTGATTAACCCTAGTATTTTTGATCTTAGTACATGAATTTTCTGAGTTTTTCTCTCAAAATGAGAGGCCACGACTTGCTGTTGGAGGGCTGCAGCCTGTACTATACTTGTGTGGATATACACTATACCATGCTTGTTCCGTATGTTGGATTTGACCTCATCTACCGTAAGAGAGACAGGTTTAAGTTTTAATCAGGTCCATTCCTTAGAAATTTAAAGTTTAACCTTTAACAAACTTACATGCCATTGGGTTACCCAGTATATATCTAGGGATGTACACTCCTAAACTTACCCGTCCTGTGCTAGGTGTGAACAAAAAATGAACAAGTTTCAGTTTTTGGAGCAGGTCCATAACCAAGTAACGACACGTATACAAGTCTACCGAACTCAAACTTGCAATGATATTGATCTTGAGATTGAAACTTACTAGAAACACATTGGTGATTAGATCTGAAAATAATAAGATTTGCCTCATTTACAAACTCGTCGCCTGAACTTCGTAATCTTTGATTACCTATTACTTTAATCTCAGTTGTATTCATCTGGTAATCGATATATAACAATATTATTATCTCGCTTTGCAAAGGTATTGTCTACAGTTTTATAATGTAAGTATCCCCAATCCTGTTTGCATCATCTATGCAATGTGCTTGGAAGTCCGAGCGGGTTGTCATTCTTAAAGCTTGCAATCAAGTCTGTATGTGCATTTCAAATACTCAGTCCAAGTTGATATATGACAATTATTTGATCTATTTAATATGGTTTAGAAACGGTGTCGCAGAATACTAGTAGAAGATATTCTCTCCTAATAAATGGAAATATCATATTTGTCACTATGAGATGTGCAAGGCGTCGTCCGGAGTAATGAATTCTTTTTGTTCAATATAATTATTTGATAATTCAAATGCTGATTTGTACTTTTACAAAGTGGTGGTCTTTTTTCATACGATTGGAACGTTTCTTGCCAGCAATATAGCTTATGTGACAACTCTCCACTCTACGTTTAATAGCTCTGAATTATTACTGCCTGTTGTAAACGTTCAGTAAATCAGAATAGTCTGAAAAAATTGCTCTTATTAAATCTTGTTCCGCGCTTGTTACTGGTGTCAGGATTTCAGATTCTCTGGATATCGCATTGGCAAAGCCCAGTCCAATCAATATTCTCCGGACGTTCTTCGAATGATGAAGTTGAGTCTCAAGGAACAAAAAACATTCCAGGAATAAATTGGTCAAATTTTGATCTCGTCACTTGATAAATAACTTTTTTGTTGAACTATACTGAATGTGGCTTTAAGCTCATCAAGTACAAACTCCATGCCTGTAAAAGCACGCTTAATCCAATAAAATGAATAGCTTTTGTTTTTAATACACATGAGAAAAGTCTTTCGGTATTTACTATAGCGAAGAAGAAAATTGGATTCAACAAGCGATATACCAATATATACATGTAATACCTAACTGCTAACATATTAAGTACTAGTGTATTTTTGCTTTGTGTTGTATAATTGAATTACATTTTTTCATTTTCAAGACTGTTGTTATTTTCTTTAAATTCATCCAGAAAACTATATTAGTTGACTTGGCTTCGGTCTGCAATAATTACAAAGGAAAAGAACGAAATTTAGATTAAACAATAAGCCTTGGATTCATTAGGACCACTAAATCTTAGAAAATTGCACTACGTACGAGCTCCATCGGGGATTAATGTATTTAATTAAAGAAAATCTCGGTCATTCACTTTTAAATTTGTAGAGAGCAAAGTAAATTTCAGAAATATTCACTATCTCTAGGTGTCTTTCTCAAGTCTGAGATATAGGTATGTAGGTGTTTTATTTTTCTTTAGGGATACATCATTTAAATCCTGTAGTTAAAAAAAATTATGGGCCACTGGCAATGATTATTTAGGTTTGTCGATTATTATGTTCCCCAAACGAAGTTTGGGAACATATTGTTTTTACTCTGTTTCTTATTAAGGTCTTCCGTCTCCAACGGAAGACCTTCTTGTTATTCTTCGGTTTCTTTTTCCCTATTATTATTATTATTATTATTCTTCCAACCGATTTTGTGCAAGCGATTTCTCAGAGATGGCTCGTCCGATTTCTACCAAACTTTCAGATCTGAAAGATATTCAATTGATCTTGATAGGTTTTTTTCCTTTTTGATTATCTCACTTCCGGTCGTGAGATATGGACGATTTTCTGATTTTCAGAGGGTCGGCTTGTCCGGGAAACTCCTCCGAAACGACTTAAGATATGGACTTGAGATTTT
>PRKT01000055.1:1600976-1627040 GCA_003671525.1 Saccostrea glomerata
CTTTTCTATTGTCATCCGGGTGAGTTATCTTTTCTTGGGCGAAGAGTTTCACACTGTGCAGAAAGCTGGGGTTTTAGTTAGATAAAAGCTTTTTTCGATGGATATATCTGGAATATTTTAGCCTGGATAAGTACTAGGACATTATTTGCGCTAGTTACTTTCAGGATTTGTGTAACTTTTCTCAAGTAAGTTGTTTTTTGACTTTTTTAAAAAATCGTGTGCTACTTTCGATTCTTCCCTTGTGTATTTTTATATGTGAAGTAGAGAACAGAGTGGGTAAGATGCCCCTGTGCCTGGACCCCATGCTTTGCTACGGGATAAATTTTGTGTCTGATAGAAAAGTAAAGATTGAAGATGCTCAATTGGCCTTTGTCATTATTTCATATGATTACTTATACCTTTGAAATTAACATTATAGAATAGTAGGAAAAAAGTTATACCTGCACGTTTCATTTGAAAGAATCTCTGGGTATATTGTTTTCTTCCTGATTTATGGTGAAGTAAGTAACATATTAAGTGAACCAATGATAAAAACTCATTTTATAAACGATGCATTAAACTTAAATTATTATCATTTGACAACGTCTAAGATGATATTATTGTCGAAGTTACCTCGCTTTCCGTCATACACAAAATTTACCTCTCACTTTTACGTATTTTTGATCTTAGTACATGAATTTTCTGAGTTTTTCTTTCATACTGAATGGCCACGACTTGCTGTTGGAGGGCTGCAGCCTGTACTATACTTGTATGGATATACACTATACCAGGCGTATTCCGTATGTTGGATTTGACCTCATCTACCGTAAGAGAGACAGGTTTATGTTTTAATCAGGTCCATTCCCTAGAAATTTAAAGTTTAACCCTTAACAAACTTACATGCCATTGGGTTACCCGGTACATATCTAGGGATGTACTCGTCGTGTGCTAGATGTGAACAAAAAATGAACAAGTTTCAGTTTTTGGAGCAAGTCCATAACCAAGTAACGACACATTCAAGTCTACCGAACTCAAACTTGCAATGATATTGATCTTGAGATTTAAGCTTACTAGAAAAACATTGGTGATTAGATCTGAAAATAATAAGACTTGCTTCATTCACAAACTCGTTGCCCTAACTTTGTAATCTTTTATTACCTCTCACTTTAATTTAAGTTATATTCATCTGGTAATCGATATATGAATTCATTTTTATCTCTCTCTCTCCAATGTTTCGCTTTGCAAAGGTATGGTCTACAATATTACAAACGAATGTAAGTATCCCAAATCCTGGTTGCATCATCTCAGCAATGTGCTTGGAAGTCCGAGTGGATTGTCACCCTTAAAGCTTGCAATCGAGTCTATATTTGCATTTCAAATACTTTAATCCAAGTTAATATATACCATTTACTTTGATCGATTTAATTTGGTTTAGAAACGGTATTGCAGAATAGGAAATCTCTCTCCCATATAGGGAAATATCATATTTTTCACTACATGAGATGTGCAAGGCGTCGTTCGGAATAAAGATTTCTTTTTGTTCGATATAATTTTTGATATAGTTCAAATGCTGATTTGTACTTTTTCGAAGTGGTGCTCTTTTTTCATATAATACGATTGGAACGTTTCTTGCCATCAATATAGCTTATGTGACAACTCACCACTCTACGTTTAATAGCTCTGAATTATTACTGCCTGTTGTAAACGTTCAGTAAATCAGAATAGTCTGAAAAAATTGCTCTTATTAAATCTTGTTCCGCGCTTGTTACTGGTGTCAGGATTTCAGATTCTCTGGATATCGCATTGGCAAAGCCCAGTCCAATCAATATTCTCCGGACGTTCTTCGAATGATGAAGTTGAGTCTCAAGGAACAAAAAAACATTCCAGGAATAAATTGGTCAAATTTTGAGCTCGTCACTTGATAAATAACTTTTTTGTTGAACTATACTGAATGTGGCTTTAAGCTCATCAAGTACAAACTCCAGGCCTGTAAAAGCACGTTTAATCCAATAAAATGAATAGCTTTTTTTTAAATACACATGAGAAAAGTCTTTCGGTAATTACTTTTTCTTTGCGAAGAAGAAAATTGGATTTAACAAGCGATATACCAATATATATGTGTAATACCTAACTGCTAACATATTAAGTACTAGTGTATTTTTGCTTTGTGTCGTATAATTGAATGACATTTTTTCACTTTCAAGACTGTTGTTATTTTCACTTTCAAGACTGTTATTATTTTCTTTAAATTCATCCAGAAAACTATATTAGTTGACTTGGCTTCGGTCTGCAATATTTACAAAGGAAAAGAAAGTAATTTAAATTAAACAATAAGCCTTGGATTCATTAGGACCACTAAATCTTAGAAAATTGCACTACGTACGAGCTCCATCGGGGATTAATGTAGTTAATTAAAGAAAATCTCGGTCATTCACTTTTAAATTTGTAGAGAGCAAAGTAAATTTCAGAAATATTCACTATCTCTAGGTGTCTTTCTCAAGTCTGAGATATAGGTATGTAAGTGTTTTATTTTTCTTTAGGGATACATCATTTAAATCCTGTAATTAAAAAAAATACAGGCCACTGGCAATGATTATTTAGGTTTGTCGATTATTTAAGCTACTTTGCTCGAATTAATTTGCACTAACGGGAAACAAGATACGTGAAAAATTGAAATTCGGTCGTATTGTCATATTTTTTGCGGCAAATAATTGTTTCCTCTCATGTGAAAAGTTACTGTTGTATTACATTTATGTTTTTCATTAATGTCAAACTCGCCAGACGTCATTATGGTAATCATTGCAAGGGAATTTTTCCAGAGGAAAAAGCACCTTGCAGTGCAGGTTCGTCAGTATCTAAATTCAACAAGGTTCCCGTGCTTGAATATCTCATTATACTACAAGACTTACGTTTGAATGAATTTATTTAAGTTTCGTATGCTGTGTTTTTTTTAACTCATTGAAGTCTTTTCTCCTAAAAGTAAGAAGAAAACAATTTCCATCAAATAAAGCACATTGATATTTCTTTTTAGTGAGGGACTAGGAGTATTGCCTACGAATAAAGAATAATTGTATAAACTATTCAATGTTGTTCCCCACAAAAAATGTTGTTTTCAAGGAAAGATTGATTTCGAATAAATATTAACTGGATAATCGCATCCCGATAACCTTCTAAGTAGCTCGTTAAAGAGATGTTCCAAAAATATTGTTGGGTAATTAAGAGATCAGGACTCCACAATGCTGACCGGAAATTCATCTCAATTTACAGAAATTTTAATATGTAGACTACCAACTTTATGAGGCGATGAATGGAAGAGAATCGTGCCTTGTCCATATTTGCTTTTGAAGACATAAATTGACATTATCAATCACAGAGATTACAAAAACAAAGCAACTGTTACTGGAGTATACGAAAACAGAAAGGAAGATGCTTAAACATACGTACATGTGATGTACTGTATAGTCAGGAGAATGTATGTTGTTTAACGTCCCTCTCGAGAAGTTTTCACTCATACAGAGACGCCACCACTTGACGTTAGAGAGCTGCAAATTTTGTCCTATACTTAGGCCCAGTGAGTACGAAGGCATAATTTTTCGTTCCCGTACTGCTGTGATGTTATATGAGTTATTGGACTTATCCGGAATTGGTCAGGTCGACCGTTATGTTTTTAGTATGGAATAAAAAAAATCATTATAGAAAGCACATTGCGACTTCGTAGTCGTGTTTTGTTTGTCTCAGTAAAAGACAATCGCAGAGGCCATTACAACTGCGACACAGAACCTCGGTTTACACGGTCTCATTCGAAGGACCGGTCTACACGTCCCAGTCTTTTGTTAGCTTAAATACGGGGGTATTATTCACAAAACATATTTTTTAATAGTTGGTACTTTACCTTTCATATCTCACAGGCATGTTGATAAAGACTAGTCCTTCCTTTAGTCAATAAGATCTTTTAACCTTGGAGTTTCATTTTTATTTGAAAACTTTTTATACCCTTCACCAAAAGCTGCCGTACGGAGACATCAATATTTCAAAAATAAATTCTATTTTAGGTTACCGTAGCTGAAAGATCAAGTGATCTTTTTTGTCACCTGGTGTCCAGCGCCCGTCCAACTTTCTTTTTGTCTGTCCAATTGTCTCTGAAGTTTTAACCATTTAACATATTGATGAATTATAATTTAAATGTGGAAGGATGTTCTGGTAGCCTTGTTCAAAATTTGTTAAAATCTTGGCCCCTGTGTATAGGACGGGGAAACAAATGGTGATGAAAATAAAGAGAAAAAATATGTTTGGGAAAAATCTAACGCAGAGCAGCAAGACCAACACTTCTTGTTTATTTTCTTAAATACACTGTATTAGAAACTGCATTTAAAAAAAATCATCTTTAAAACTTACCATAAATAGATACTTTTACATGCATTCAATGTTAAATCCTGATGTTGTTGTGCAGCAGGTTATAGAGAAAGTTAGTACCCAAAGTAATCTCTCCCCAAAACGTGAGTATAATCTTGGTTTTATCAGTTTACCTGCTCCACAGTGGTTTTCAAAGAGGGGTTGTTTTTTCAACCCAACTATGAATACATATATAATTCGTGTTACTTTTAAATCCATTCCGTGATATAATAATATAAATTTTTTTTATATACATGTACTTGGTGAAGAACAAGAAGGTTTTTTTATGCATTTAATTTTATTCCTGACCGCCTCCAACGAATTTAAGAAATAAAATTACATTTCAAAGTAATATGTAAAATATAAAACCTTATGACATCTCAGTGAGATTCGTAGTTCCTTTTCCTGTTATTTTTCTTCCACATTATACCATCCAATACGTAAATCAACCAGCATTATTATTGTACGCATTTTTCGTTACGGAAGTTTCCGCACAATTTATATTTTCGCCTACTTGACTTTGAAACGAATATTTATAAATACAACAAAACACATCTGTGTCTCTGATGAAAGAAATTTACAAGAACTCCAGTTACGGTTCAACTGTAATATACCAGTTCTCTGATCCTTTTGTTTGTATCTGTGTTTCCAGAATAGATTTTATGCCTGTGAAGTAACGTGAATTTGTAGTACTACAAGGTTGATTGATGTTCATATTATTAGTTAATTGTACAATGAAAAAGGTTTGTCTATTTCAGTGTGAATGAACAACCACTATTACACGTGATTCCAAAACAAGTTCTTCAAATGAAAGTTGATAGTTGTAATCGCCATTTTTACTCTTTTTTCCCGGCCATAGCATATTTTAAGATAAGTCCATATCCACATACAAATACCTATATGAGCGCAGCAATAAGATATGGAATTCCATTGTTGGTACTGCACATGAAGAAACTCGGGGAGAAAATTGGTGCTAGATCATCGATGCGTTGCTACTCAAATCTCTTGGTAAATTCCCTTTCAGCTCGCCATTCCTTTCAAACGGTGCTCACTAAGTTTCATTGTTACTACATGCGTCCGTCGACCCAAGTCTAAATCCTTATATCGAAACTGAATCCAGAAATGGCATCGTCTGATTCAATTTGTCATGACTTTGAAAATTAGTACATTTCTATGACTAGTTGGTTTTTTGGTTCACAAGTCGTACAGATTATTACTAGAATGTTCTTTCTGTCCCACCTTAAACAACTTGCACAAGAATGACTTTGTTTTGGAGGAGAACGATTTAGACATTTTGGTTGGGGTGAGGGTGGGTACCTCCAGTTCTATGGAATTCCTCCTCAGTCGCACCTGGCGGACTATTCCGACCAACAGTTCGTCAACATTATGATTCAGAACAACAGAGATCTCTACATATTTACAGTGATAACGGTCAGATACAGCTTTGGCTTCTAAAAAGAAAATACAACAGGAATTTTAAAAAGGCTCAGTATTGATCCTTTTTTTTTTTAAATTGAACAACCAATAATTTTAGCTTCCTTACCCCTGTAAAGAACAGACTGGGTCGTTTGCATTGCAATAAATGTACGGTAATACATATAAGGTAATACCTGTATAATGTTACTGGTATTTTACACATTAAGACTTTTGAAAAAGGATAAATAATTCAGCTATTACTGTTACCAATTTATCTTTGATAAATTTCATAATATATAATACCTACTAGGATATAATATCTAATAGGATTATATTAACAATAATTGTCATTTTTAATAGCTGAATAGACCAGAGGAAAAGCTAGGGCACAAACACTTTTTGTGGAGCGGTTTTTATAGCCGAGGGGGGTGTGGGGTGTGAAACAAACTATTGTTAGTTGCTTTTTATAGTCAGGGGGTGGGAGGGCTCGGAGAAAAAAATGTGACGGTTGTCAAATGATTTGGACCTTACCTTTCTCGGAGACTACCCTCCGCCTCTCTAGATCCGCCTTATTTGCCACAAGTATTATGGCCTGCTTCTTTGCCACCTCGTTCCTTATGAATTGAATGTTTTGAACGGCCTCTTTAAACGACTGTTCATCGTCCACAGAATAAACCACGAGAATGGCATCCACATCCGGTAGATCTTCAATTGACTATAACAAATTAAATAGATTTTATAAAAATTAATACTTATTTTATATTTTCTTTGTTAATTGAAAATCGTAATATACTGATTCTGTGCTCTTGATCCCAGTCGCTGCCGCTAGGAAATTCAAGGGATTTTTTTAGCTCTCACGCTTGTAATCTTATGGCAACTAGCTTCGACGATGCTAGCTTAGGTCGAGGATGAAAATGATGGGGGTGTATCTAAATCAGCCATAGAGTTATGGCTCTCCAGTTTATAAAACTCATACAGACAATTTAGGTTTTTTTGTTCTAATTTTGTCAATCTCAGAGCTACACTTCTGCTGCCTATATCAAAGGACACTGGTGGACGTTTGTTAACTACGTACATTATGATGATTCTAAAGTCTTATGAATGTCGATCGCGTGGCACAGTGGTTTGAGTGTCTGTTTTATAGTCGCAGAGTATAAGGAGTTGATCCCTTCGTCGTGGGTTTGAATCCCACTGTGGGACGTGGAAACCGGTCCTTCGGATGAGACCGTATAAACTGAGGACCTGTGTCGTAGTATTTGCTAGCACGAAAAAGATCCCTCAATGGCCTAAATGCCGAGTATAAGACAAAATTTACAGCTCTCCACCGGCAAGTGATAGAGTCTTCGTATTAGTGAAAAAATCTCTAAAGACCGAATTCAACTTTGCTATTTGAACCATAAATCACAGTTAATTACAGTTATTAAAATGTACAAAAACGAAAAAATGACAACATTTTTAACTTGTTAGGCAATATAAGAAATGCCCATTTTATTGAATATTAATTTTTTTTATTTAATATTTTGGGAGAATAAAAAACCAGAGTAGATTCATGGGAGTGGATAATAAAATAATATAAAGAAAGTTGAAGACGATAGAATACCAATAATAATAAACTTACAAACAAAGCAATGCTTTTATCAAACATAAGATAAGCGCGAGAACTATTCAATTATTGAACATAAGCTGTCAGGTAAGAAAGAAAATTATTCCTTTACTGATTTATGGAGCATTACTGATAGTTTTGCTTTGTGCCATTCGGATGTGTTGCTCAATATATTGACATATGACAACTAGAAGTGTCAGTATTTTTATCTAATGAGTTTTGATTTGACGGAAGTATTGCAAGAGTTAATGATTCAATTAACCTTAATGAATGGCCTAGCGGCTCAAACACAGGCAGGGTTTGAGAATTAATGCGCTTCAAATGGACGTAATGAGTTCCTATCTGGCGTAATAACAATTCGGCTTATGGAATGTGGCTCGGACCCCCAAAGTGTGCTAAAAGCAACGTCAGTGTATATTATATCTCCAATTTTCTACATATCCTCATATCTACACGTGATGATTGATCGGTAATTTGACTACTAATAGTATTCGACTTGTATGCCGACATAATTTCTTATGGCAACGACAATTTTTTCTGTAAATAAACTTCCGAAATAAGGACTTGCATCATTTTAAGTTGCATGTACCTGAGGACGTTAAGGTTAAAGTTATTAACGTACAAATCGTGCTATTAGGTACATTTGAAGCAATGAGAAAAATCTGGATGAGTTCGTATATTAGCCACTCGGGCTTTGCAATGAAAAAGTGGAATATATGTGAAATTTTGTGTTCACCAAAATTGTCATTCTGCCATTACGATTCCAAATGAATGGCTCCCTTCATCGAATTTCATCTCCGGTAATACAAAGTTTATTACGCACCAAAAAGACAATCACCGACTAAATTGACGCGGGCAATATTGTCCGAGCAATTTGCCTTCAGTATAGAATAAGGGCCATACCGATTGGTTCCGTACCCTTTTGTCACACTACCGCGATTTCATCCATCAAGCGGTCATAAAATCAATTACAAGTCATGACATAAATAAATTACACTTCTGTTGAAATTGCAGTCTCCTTCCTTTCTCAAAATTGCAAGACATATTAACTGCCTTTTGTTGGTAGAAGTCGGTGGATTAGTAAAATCTTTATGCACTTGTTTTGCTTGAACGCAATTTACATTTAAGGTTTATCAAGCCTAAACATATGTTTCGTAATATAGTGTATTTTGACAACCTGTCATCGCTTTCCTTCTAACAATGAAGCTTGAAAAGTGAAATTAATCATTTCTATCTTGTCCTATCTTCTTCAGCACATTCATGCACAAGAAATTTATTTTAATAATACATTTTTATTTAATATACACTGTATCTATTTTCTGAATTCACGTTCTTTGTAAGATAAACATTCCAATATTTTTAGCATACCAAATAAACAATGCACTAAAGAATACCTGCATCGTTTTATCACAAGAAAAAATTACGGAAGATAAAAACATGGAGACAAATTGCTTTTCCCCAATAAATAACCGCGATTGCTGAGACAGGGAAGACAATTGAAACAGGTATGCCTTGGCAGGTTATCGCTTTGTCTCTCTAGCAACGTCACGATATGGTGTGAAAATGCTCACAATATCACGACGATTAAGTCAGCAACATGAAAATGGAATTCCGTTTTTTTTTTCTTTTTTAAGGTGTTTAAGAAGATATGATCAGGAATGAGCAAGCAAAATTAAGCACATACCCAGGCCAGTTTTTTTTACAGACGTTGTAAGAGTTATACAAACAACAGGCTAATGAACGTTATGAATTTAGATGGTACCATGTCAACCTCAAACGAAAATATGATGAAAAAACTTTGTATATTTATCCAAAAAATTTATGCTGCTGTCTGTCCTCCTTGATATGTTTCCCCACTCTTTTTTTCTACCCTTAATATCCTGTCATGTTTCCTATATTGTGTATGTACATCTGACCAGACTGTTTATATTGTACATAATGTATATATGTTATTTATGCACAATACCAATAGATTGGTCTGGGTGAATAAACTGAACTTGAACTTGAACTGGAATCTACATTCATATCATGTTGATCCTTGGGAGGGGAAAAGTAACAATTGTTCCATATTTAAGATTCCCTCCAGTAACAAACTGATTGATCTTACACTTTATATGAAGTATTTTTCGATTTATTTTGTTTTTGTTTTAGTTAACCAACATTTTGAAAATTTGACCTGGTGAAATTTTTTTTTCAAACTTGACATAAGTAGTATGTTATTTCAGTATACGAGTTAAGATTAATGAAAACTATTCAGAGACTATTTATATTATTTTCAATGTATCGAAACATCGATCCTCAAAGGAATCGTTTTTAAAATTAAATTTCACCAGACGTACAAATAAAATGTCAGCAGCAGCTTCTGAGTATACAATGGAAACACAAAGGAAACAGCTAATTTGTAAACAAATTCAAATATTTTCAATTCCTGGACAGCCTTGTATTCTACATACTATGATACAAAATGACTGAAGAACAACACCTTATAGGTTAACCTTTAGGAAAAGATAAGGGCATCAATATGGTTTTATAAAGCTAATATACCGAAAATAATTAAGGAATCACTGACTATATTTTTTGGGTATGCCAGGGTGGGGTAATTGCATAACGGGCGAAGAAATTGATTGATTGTATGTTGTTTAAGTCCCTCTCGAAAATTTTTCACTCACATGGAAACGCCACCACTTGCCGATCGAGAGCTACAAATTTGGGCACTTGAGGCCATTGAGCAGTGAGGGATCTTTTTGGTGCCAGCACCTACTGCGACACAGGACCTCGGTTTATTAGGTCTCATCCGAAGAACTGGTCTCCATGTCCCACAATGGGATTCGAACCCGCGACGTTAGGATCAGCTCCTTACTTCGCGACTCTAGAGCAAATGCTCTAACCACTGTGCCAATAGGGCGACCACTTAACTTTGAAAGAGTTATCACAGAGAAAACAAATGTAAATATTAGTAAATGTTCCAAATTAAAATACTGAAAACAATTTAGACACAAGTATATCAAGACAAAAAAATGTCAAAACAAATATAGACATACATTTAAGTTATCAAGAATGAATTCTGAAAAATCTAGCTTTGGTGTTATGACTTCCAATGGTTTTTTAAACAAACTTTGGCATTTAATGACGTTCTAATATAGTTCACTCATCATTTGAAATAATTGAAATTGTAATCTGTTATCTGAATAAAAAAATTCATACTGTTTTTATGGATTTTTATCTATATATGCACATCTTTATCAGTAGTCTACCATATGACTGATGAAAGTTTTAGTTTTTGGCAAGAGTTATTATGATATTTAACACACTTTTTATAAATGAAAGGTTAATGGAACACATTGGTCTCGGAAATTACTTTATGAATAATGAAAATGGCTATCGCTTTTTGTTCCGAAATAATAATTAACGCTCTGAATTATTTACAAAACTCGGATAGTTCAATTGCGCACATCATTATACACCCGGTAGAAAAGTGGGAGGATATGTGATCGGGGTGTCCGTCTGTCTGTTACTATTTGGGGTATCCATCTCTTATCCTTAATTCCTCTTATACCACTGAATCAAATTAAATGAGACTTTCACAGAATATTGGTTTCATTGTGCACCTTTTATAGATTTACTTTTTGATCCGACACATACATGTATTTTGGGTTTCCCATGGTAAAAATGGACACTGCCATTCTTTTCTATAATACTGAAGGGTGACCATCTCGTATCCGCAACTACTCCTATACCAATGAACAAAATTTAATGATACTTTCACAGATTCTTAATATAAAGCCATTGTGTACCTCCTATTTAATTTTTTTGATCCGACACTTATTTCGGGTCTATAAGAGCAAAACATGGATTTTGCCATTATAATCATATGGGAGGTGGGGAGTACCTCTAATTCTGTTTATCAACATGTACTTTTTTCATCAAAGCTAATTTTCTCGGTTAGAATCCTGAATTAATTTGAGACTTACGAAAACAAATAGCTATTGTCGGATTTGCATAACATGATAGGGACTGTGAAAATCGCCTACTATATGATACTAAGAATGGAAAGAATAAATCCTTCTGTATGTAGAGACGTAGGTGTACATGTCACTTTGATTTAATCAGCAGGTGCAATTTGAAGATGAAATGGACTCCAAGGTATTAAGAAATAGTTAATTATTTTGCCGTGTGTCTCACCTTCAGGTCAGGTACTTCAATTATTCTGATATTGGATTCTTCCTCGTCCAATTTCACGGGGACCGTTGCCTCTTCGTCATCTGCATCTGTTAAGAAATAACTGACAACTTTAAAGATTTGTAACCATATCAAAGGTTTAGTAAACCGCTTTGGGTTTGACTCCTTTAAAAAGTACATTGTATTCTTGTGCCCGATTCAATTAACTGTAGAAGCTAATGTTAAAGTCCGTTTTTTGGAACTAAGTGTTATAGGTTTTGTAAACTGCAAAATATTATAAAAAAACGAGCATTTTAAAAGATTTAATAGAGTCACTGACTTGTACACAAGAATTTTTAAGGGTTACATTTATCTATACTTGTCTCAATATTGAAGACATAATTTTCCTTTTTGTCAGCAAATTTGTCTTATCCCAGACTTATGTAAAACCTCAATTCAATACTTTTAGATCACTACTGGCTAAGAGAAGAAATGTACTTTGGAATATCCAACTTTTGTCCTATATGCTCGGTATCCAGTGCCATTGAACAGAGAGGGATCTTTTTCGTTCCAGCACCTACTGCAACACGGGACCTCGTTTTAAACGGTCTCATCCAAAGGACCGGTCTCCCTTTCCTACAGTGGGATTCGAAACCGCGAGGTAAGGATCAACTCCTCCCTTCACGACTCTAGAGCAGACGCTTTAACCACAGCGCAACGCGGGCTACAGTTAAGATGGTGATGACACTACTTTGATATTATAAACCTCTCACGACGCAAATTCATTTAAGAAGTCGACATTTGTTAAAAATTCCTGCTGTTTAGGTTCAAATTTATTCATCCTAAAAAGACAAGAACTCTGCCCCAACAGTATTTCAAATTCAATAGGTTTGCACAAAGAAAAGATGTCCAGTCTTCCCACAATAAACATATGTTAGTGTTATGTCCTGTTGTATGATGGAGATTTAAGCAAATTAATATCGTATATAATTCAAGATGTGCGTCTCATTATACAACACAAAAGCAAACGAGGTAAGGGTCATTGTCATTATACGACATAACTGCAACCGATATAGAATATTTGCAGGTATTCTACCATTGACGACATTTCTTCAAATGTATTGTTCAAACAGGGGCATATTAGAACATCAAATCAATATACAAACACTGCCAACAGAAATTTATGAATTCCTGCAATAACCTTCTTCAATTGTTTGTTGAATAAAAGCCAAACAAAAATACTACTATAACATTTTCTTTACCGTTGGTTAATTTTCTGCAGCGCTGGAAATGTGTGGGCATTTGCTTATTAGTAATAAGAAAATTGGAGAGCTTCGACTACACATGCGTGGGAGATTAGTTCGTGGAAGTTATTGCTTATTGGACATGTATGAAGTTAAGAAAACGAATTTGAGCATTGGACGTTGTACTTACATATACTATGATCGATTTACGAGCACTAGGAGGAAGTTTAAGATATAAGTAGGGCGTTAACAATCTAAGGATATACTAGTCCTTTCCGTCATGGGTGGTCTGATTTAAACTTAAACATAACTTTAAAAGTTCAAACTCTTCTCAGACCATAAAAATGATTTGCGAACAAATTAAATGATATATCATCAAGTTAGACTCATAGATATACAAATCTCTAAGCATGTAGGAATAAGAAGTGTTTGTGAAACACTACGCCCGGCGGCAACAAAGTTCGAAAAAGCTATCTTCAGCCTATAAGTCGCAGTCAAGGTCACAAGGTCATTGACCTTGGTGTCATTTAAAAGAACCTAATTAGTGAAGTTTGCATACCAAATTTGAGGTCTCTAACTACTCTTATTCAAAAGTTACGGCGAAAGTTCGAAAAAGCTATTTTTAGTATATAGGTCAAAGTCAAGATACACTGTCATTGATCTTGGTGTCATTTAAAAGAGCTTAATTAGCGAAGTATGCATACCAAATATGAAGTCTCTATCTCTTACAGTGCATAAAAATGATGAAAATTATAGTGAGGCACTTATTGAGACCGACTGACAGACAGAAAGAGAGGCGAACGGAAGAAAAAAGAAATCTTTAGTTCTCTTCTATTTTCTATGGAATCCGGATAGGGCCACGCAGTTCACTATCGCATCATCGTACCATCGAGATTTGAGTCGATGGTGCGATGACGCGATAATGCGATGACGATGAAGCGATAACGATGAAGCGATGGTGCGATAGCGCGATAGTGCGACGACGATGATGCGATGGTACGATGGAGCGATAATGCGATGGCACGATAGCGATGGTGCGATTGCGATGGCGCGACAGTGGTGATGCGATGCTATATCGTGCCATCGTTATTGCTTTATCGCGCTATCGACATCGTGTCATCGCACCATCGCTCTATCGACTATATAGATAGGATGGCATTCTCAGCAGGTAGTTAATTCGAGCAAAGATTTGATTGCCCAGTGATAATTTACTGACTTTGATTTTGTATTTGATGATCATATTTTAAATAACAAACACGAAGTACCAAGAAGAGAGGGAGGAAGAGTTTTGTTTTGTATTTGCTTTAAATTTAAATTGCTTTCTCAGAAAGTACAATAGCGATGGGTTAAATTTCACCAGGGACCTACTAGTATATACATGTAGGTCCCTGATTTCACGATGCAAGAAATTAATTTAAATTTCGTTTATGCATTTACTTGTTTTAATAGTTAATGAAAGCATTCACGATGGGTTTAATTTTGCGGAAAAAAATGAATCGCGAACATAGTGAAAGTAAAACCATCGTAATTATTTCCCACGTAATTATTACCCAATCTACAGTATTAATCCCCCACCCCCGGTTGGAAAGCAAAATCTAGATCACGCGGATTTCGATTTCTTTTACATCATTCACAACATGAGTTAACTTTATCTTGATTATCAAACTATATTTTAACAATCTTCTAACTTGTTATATGTCTGGCAATAAAGACATGGTTAATTTTTATGCCAAGTGAAGTTATTCACCCAGTAAGATCTATTTCCGATATGTATTCTGTTCATACTTTCACAACCTGACGCCATTTCTCTTCTCAATGGCGCATGCGCAAAAGAGGCGATAGTGCGACAATGCGATGACGATAGTGCGATAGAGAACTGATGATGACACGATAGAGCATTGCTTCATCGTGATCGCGTTATCGACTCATCTCTATCGCAGCATCGCTATCGTGCCATCGCTTTATCGCTCCATCGCTTCATCGTCATCGCGTCATCGTCATTGTGCTATCGCACCATCGCTTCATCGTTATCGCTCCATCGCCATCGCATTATCGCACCATCGACTCAAACCTCGATGATGCGATAGTGAACTGCGTGGCCCTATCCTATGGAATCCGGATAGGGCCACGCACTTCACTATCGCATCATCGCACCATCGAGGTTTAGGTCGATAGTGCGATGAACAGATAATGCGATGACGATGAGGCGATGGTGCGATAGCGATGAAGTGATGGTGAGATAGCGCGATGTCGATGATGCTATGGCGCGACAATGCGATGACGATGGTGCGATAATGCGATGACGCGATGGTACGATGACGCGATGGTGCGATAGTGATGACACGATGATGCGATGACGATGGTGCGATAGTACGATGACGATGAAGCGATATTCACTATCGCTCAATCGTGCTATCGCACCATCGCCATCGCATTATCGCGCCATAGCATCATCGTCATCGCGCTATCGCATCATCGCTTCATCGTTATCGCACCACCGTTTCATCGTTATCGGATTATCGCGCCATCGACCTTTAAGTTGATGCTTGATGGTGCGATAGTGAAGTGCGTGGCCCTATCCAGATTCCATACTATCCGGATTCCATATATGTCTGGCAATAAAGACATGGTTAATTTTTATGCCAAGTGAAGTAAATTCACCCAGTAAGTATGGAACCCGGATAGGGCCATGCAGTTCACTATCGCATCATCGCACCATCGAGATTTGAGTTGATAATGCTCTGACACAATTATGCGATGACGATGAAGCAATGGTGCGATAACGATAAAGGTATGTTGCGACAGTGCGATAACGATGAAGAGATGGCGCGATAATGCGATGGCGATGGTGCGATAGCACGATGAAGCGATGATGCGATAACACGATGTTGCGATAGTGATGGCACGATAGTGCAATGACGATGACGTGATTGTACGATGACGGTGAAGCAATATTCACTTCTACTCTATCGTTCTATCGCACCATCGTCATCGCATTATCGCTTGATCGCATCATCGTCATCGCGCTATCGCACCATAGCTCCATCGTCATCGCATCATCGCTTCATCGTTATCGCACCATCGCATTATCGCGCCATCGACCTATAAGTCGATACTCGATGGTGCGATAGTGAACTGCATGGCCCTATCCGGATTCCATAAGTAAGAGCTATTTCCGATATGTATTCTGTTCATACTTTCACATCCTGACGCCATTTCTCTTCTCAATAGCGCATGCGCAAAAGAGGCGATAGTGCTACAATGCGATGACGATAGTGCGATAGAGCACTGATGATGACACGATAGAGCATCGCTTCATCGTTATCGTATCATCGCTATCGCAGCATCGCTATCGTGCCATCGCTTCATCGTCATCGCATTCTCGCACCATCGACTCAAACCTCGATGGTGCGATGTTGCGATAGTGAACTGCGTGGCCCTATCCGGATTCCATACTAATGACATTTATAAAACGATTTAATAATTCCTCTATCTCTGATTAGCTGAGATCCAACGATATAGAAAAGAAACTTCGTTATACTAGTATTCACCTGCACGTGACTTTCCAAGTCAATATAAGTTTTATATCCTCAACATTGGTTTAAAAATATAGATTTGAAAATTCCAAATTGATACAAAATAGGTTTGGAAAGCCATTTCGCTTGATACCGACTTCAACCCAAGTGAACATATAACAGAAGCTTAAGGGAATGTATAACTTGGGGTAGGGATAGTGTGTGTCCCCCCCCCCCCCCCCCCCCCCCCCCCAAAAAAAAAAAAACACCCTGATTTTTTAACGTAGACTTTTAACTTTTCTTTTAGAAAAAAATATTTATTCAAAATCTTCTCCCCCATTAATGAACCTCAATCTACCACCCTAATCTCTACTCTTATCTCAAACAAAATCGAAAGTAAAGAGAATTCTCCGTTAGTAAGGGGCTACTCAATTTTTTTTAGATGTCAGCATTATTCAGGTTATGATTTTTGCCGAACACCCTGCAAGTTTCACTTCAATTTCATTAGGACGGCCGTCTGATCGCGTTGTTAAAGCGTCTGCTCTAGAGTCGTGAAGTAAAGAGTTAATATGTCGTTGGTTTGAATCCCACTGTGGGACGCGGAGACGGTTCCTTTGGATGAGATAGTATAAACCGAGGTCCCATGTCCCATTAGTTGCTGGCACGAAAAAGATCCCTCACTGCGCAATGGCACTGAGTGCCGAGCAGAGGACAAAAATTTGCAGCTCTCCACTGGCGAGTGTTGGCGTCTCCGTCTGTGAATTTTCTCGAGAAGGATGTTAAACAACATACATTCAATCACTTTATAAGGACGTGCGAGGGAATGAGGTGTGTTAAAAAAGGAACATTCCCAGTCAGTTATCCTTTGTTTAATAAATCGACAGGCAAAAATTTTCGACAGATCGTCTGGTTAAAAGTTTGATTTTGAATACATTGTTAAACCTTACGGGAAGACTTTTCTAGGCGGATTTCTATGTGACACCGGAATTCAAAAGGCATAAACATAAATTGCTTTACGGCGCAAAGTCGATTCCAGTGGTTTGGGTTCAGACCTGACATTTCATTTCAATGTGATATCATTTGTTCTGGTCCGAATGTGAAAATGATTACTTCCTGTCATGTTAGTTCAAAAGCTTTTTTATTGACAATCAATAAGAATATGATAGTATTCTTCTGCAACTTGCAATCGGTAGTAAGGTTTCGTTTTTGAAGTGTTTTTCGTAATAGGAAAATCCATGACATTTGCTTTCTTTTGAAGACCTAGATGAGCAAAATGATTCTCCAGAAATCTGACTCGGCAATTGCATTCAAAGAGTTCTTTTGTTAAAATATTGATGCTAGGTAGTCTGCTTCAGACAAAGTATCCACATATACACAATCTTTGAATGGTTTGTTTGGATACTCTTAAGTAAGCCGGAAGTGTGTCCAAATGCTTAGCTTCCTCTTGAGCTTTTGCGGAGTCAATAAATCATGAAATGTAGGTCAGATTCAGATGGACTATATGAACCTGAAATTTTATACCCGTTTCATATGAGAAAGACCCCTCGCTGCCCACTGGACCAGAGTGTAAGGTATAGGTATTTTGCAACCCTCCACTGGCAAGTGATTGCGTATCAAAATTCTTGAGAGGGACGTTAAATCCCCCTCCCCCAAAAAAACAATTAAAAACAGATAAGCCAAAAAATGATCTAAATTCTGAAATTAGCTTTGCATCTACAGAAGGACGTAGAGGTAGAGTAGGACAGAGAGCTTCTATTGTAAAGTACCCGACCAGCACAAAAGGTGTAATTCAAAAACATAGCACGTTTCATCAATATTTTTACTTTTTAATTTCTGATATACTGATAAGATAACCAGTCAAACCACTGGTCCAGAAAATTCTAAAAGCCTCGAAAACAAGTAATAATTATAAACACAGGGTATAGACATGATAAGCAGCAAAGAATTTTATTTATCACTTTCTCATTGATTTCTCGTAATTTACACAGCCAAAAGATGTTTCATCACTGGATTGGAAACATTTCTATAGAAATATAAACAATACACTCGCCGTGTTTATATTCTTCAAGGTTATCAACAAAGAAACAAGCGGAAATCATATACAAATAACAATGTAAAAAGTCTGTAAAGCTCCCGTTTCAAGACAGACGCCAACGATTTTTTATCCATATATATTGCGTCGACCTTTTCTCTCCTTTTTCCCAAAGTTACATTTAAAAGGAGTCTATTGTACATTATGCATGACTGTACATATGTGCTTTTAACAAAGTATTTCCAAGTGTTTGCTTAAGGGATTGGTAAACGAAATTACCGAAGGGTGGGTTATTTTTTTTTCGCTTAAAATATTTATACATCACGTGCAAACCAATTTTCGCAGTTAAAAGTTACAACACATGAAACAAAAATTAAGAATATTTTTTAAACTTTGATAATTAAGTTCTTTTTTTTGTGCGAACATAAGTCAGGTGTTATTTTTCCGAATAAATTTTGAAGGGCTTGTATTATATTTCTTTTTATTGCGTATATAAAACTGTAAAATTAATATTCCATACGTGACTCACAAAAATTGTTAATGGTTCTATATGATAAACTCAAAAAGACAAGATATAGAGATTTGAAAGCCTATATGCTGATACACATCAACGTCTACTTGTTCTAGCTTTGTAATTTGATTACTCAACAACTTCATTGATTTAATATTTTTTTCTGTGATCTCGAGTTAATTTATTTTTTTATGCCTCTGAAAATCAAAGTATCTTGCATCGGACAAAAGATACAGGTATGCACTATATAATAATGAAAGGACGTTTGGTTTGTACATCTCTTATCATAAACTAAAATAATGTCTAAATGGTTTAAGAATTGGAGAGGTTAGAAAAAAGAGGTTTTGAATTTTTTGTTCTGTTTATCCTTGTGCCATATGCAGTCTCTCTTTGAAAACAATTTTAACTTTTAAATTGCAATAGGTATATTATTTAAATGTTGCAATTATACGCAACTATTAATTGGAATCCCTTTTCTACGACAGCATAAGTGTCAGTTCATTTCAAGTGTCATAAATACGATTTAGAAAATCGTTTGTACGATTTAGAAATTCGTTTTTACGGTTTATAAAACCGGAAAACCGTTTGAATGATTTTTGAAATGTCGGAAAGATTTTGATTTCAAAAATGTGTAGATAACGAGCATGAACAATCAAAAAGAGTATCTAATAGATAAACATAACACATATGTGAAGAAGGCATAAAACAAGTACCCCCTAGAAATCCTAGAGGCGGGATCAGGTGACTAGAAAGAGTAAGCATCCTCTCTTGATAGGTCACGTTCGTTGTGGGCCCTGTATTTTGGTCAGGTAGAAATTACATTCCATAATCATATTAAGCACGTGTCAAATAAAAATGTTCCATAGTCACATTAAAAACAAATGCCCAACAATTGACATGAACAAGTCAAAAAAGCGACCTCATGATAGGCTATTTTTGCTAAAAGGGTCATTATAACAACCATAGAATTAACGAAATTATTATTCTTAACGGGGTTTTTGAATCCCTGTAACTTCAACTTTGTCAGTAGCCTGTCTTGGTTTTCAAATAAGTTGGAAGTGCCATTTACCGGTGGTTTTACTACACAAATAAGGAAAGTTAACGATGGAAAAGCTGAAGTCATCTCTTTTATCATACAGTTATCTTGTTCGTTGGTTTTTATCTTTTTTAGACAATATATTATCTTAATATGAAACAATGGCAGATTCTGAAGTGTCTTTTATTTCAAGTTCACTGGAATATATCGAGTCGACAGATGAATGAAAGTAACTCTAATTACCAGGTATAATAGTTATTTAATAATTCGTGGTCGATATATCTTTAGTTAATATCAAATTGAAAGCCACGGCAAGTGTTTTTTTTCTTCTTATGTAGAAGTTTTGAGTAATTGAGCTTAACTGCAATATAAAAAACATGTTGGCAAAACAGGAGCACGGTAAGCGCCCATCGGAATTTCAACATTTTGTTGGAAAATCTTATCTTTATTTGAACGATTTAGAAACTCGTTTGTACAATTAAGAATAAACTAGACAATTCTTGGACTTTTTTTTTCAATACCGTATTAATTTTATTTTTAGGGAGAGGGCGAAATAAGTTTTGAGAACTTGTGCCCAATCCCATTGTATATGTATATTACAATAAAATATGTTCAATTTAATTTCATTTTTCAAGCGACTGAGCAAGTGTCAAATATACCTCTGTAGCATGCGATAATGATATTTGAGAGATGACGCTCTGGATTTGCAATGTAGCACTGACGACTTACTTCCGTCCAATGGTTAGTTATGCTATGGTCGCAATGCAATGGAATAAAATACAGCTTAATGCATTTTTTTTAAGAAGTGTAAGAAGAAAAAGAAATTTGTGCAATTCAATTTTACTCTGAAATATCGAAATTGATGACTTAAGCAAAGCTTGGGGATTGCATTTTATGTTATCAATGTAATTTTTTTTATTCATTTATAAAAAAAGAAAGCAAAAACAAGGTTTTATTCCAAAAGTAACTTATAGAAAAGACAACGCCTCTCAGCATTAATAACTACGGAGTGGTTCGAAAACTTGTATGCATTTGAATAACCTAAATATCTTGTTCAAAAACGTGTTTTCATTGAGAAATCACTTGACAAATGCAACACGTGCAATTTATTTTTGTAAAAGTTGTCTACATATTAACAGGAAATCGATAAGATCGTGTTCTATTATATTTTAAGTAAAAACATGTTGATTTAACATTTATATTCTATGATTAAGTAGCGTTATATTAAAAGTATTAATGCGACAAAAGCTTACTAAAGGTAATTTACATTTTTCCCTCTCCTTTCATCGTGACAATTTATTGATTACTAGATGACCAAACACTATAAATTTGAATTACAATCCCAATTACCCTGGCAACATCTGCATAAAAAATTATATTTCACCAGGCATTGGTCCCTAAAAGTAATTCACATGGATTTTTTTTTATGTATTGTATTCAATCGACGACGTGGCTTATTTATAAAGAAAATAGCTATGCCAATTCTTCTCGGTAACTTGTACTTATTGCATATTCTATTTTTTGTTTGATAGCGAGAAACACAGATGTACATACGGAAATTTGGTTTACATGACATTTGATACATGTATTATACATGTAACATTCACAATCTATATAGAAGAAATACATTTTAGAAATGTGATATAATAAATCTAAATATAGGTCCAAATAATGTTAACTAAACTTATTCTATGAGTCAATACATTGTCAGTTACTTTTTTCTTTATAACTTTGAATGTAGTGCTATTTTATGATCATGAATTCATTGCTTAAATTGAAATTTTACATATTTTAGTGGTTCATCTTAATAAGTACACTTCGTATTTAAGATAAAAAAGACTACATTAAAACTTTCTTATTCTTCAGTTTGCCGGTAACATTTATTTGTTTACACTCTTTGGAACATGTGTTCAAGTTTTATTTTACCAAGACCTTCAACATGTCGGATATTAGTTTACCTTACCTATTGAGGTGTTGCTGGTGCAGATAGCCTCCGATGTCATAAACTGCGTTTTCAACGTCTTTTTACCAACCCCTTGCGCTCCTAATATTGCCACTGAAAAGCTTTCGGGGTCAGAGTTCATTTCTCCGTCACTAATTTCTAAGGGATGAGGTGCTGGCACATCTTGGTAACTAGCACCGCTGACGTTACTTCCGGCGGAACTTATACTCGTTGTGCTTTTGCGGCGAATCCTATCACCTCTGTTCACAATACCAGATTTTGTCATTCGAAATGACCTTACTCGTTCCAAATCCAAAGAATTGTCACCATTGAGGTAAACATTTTCCGGCATGCTGTTTCGTCGTGGAGCATTTTGTCGGACTTGTAGAAGAGGACTTGTTGCTCCTGGAGTCAGAAGTGTCGCCGAATTCCTCCGCCGTCCATGATAGCCACTGTCCACTGTTAGCAAATTTTGATGTCCAGTCAAAAGTGTTTTATCCATTTTGTCGATGCATGGATCGGAAACTTCTTCTTGCAGAGGAATGGATTGTTGGTCCTTTAACTTCGTACCAAGAATAACACGTGAAAGGATCTCTATGTACCTTTAATACGCTCACTTTATCTACAGAACGTTCCAAAAGTTAGTACACTTCGCTGATCGCTTTGTACAGCGGACTGAGTGATTGATGATAGAACGAAAGACAAGATCACGTATTATGGTAATCGATTAAATGTTCTCGCTTATTTCATATGAACTCTGTAATAATGTTTACGCTAAAATCAAGGCATTTACTTGCTTTGGTAATTGATAAGTAATGTGGTTTTAATGAAAAAAATATCAATATTCAATAAACTCGGAGCAAAGAGTGTTACCGGCTCCTTTGTAGTGAAATGATTTCCCACCTTGTCACTGCAGTCATTAATTGTTCATAACTCGGATCAATCGAGAAAATGAACAGCCGGAGAACAGCGCTTTCTTTAGGTTACTACATAGAAAGCACGTGTAAAAATTTACTTAAAGATTTTACAAAGAAAAACTAAGAAATATGAGAATTTGACCTCGCAGCACATTTGATTAAAAATATATATAGTCTCTACTGTGCACGAACATATAAGGGACTCTTTGTCTTAAAAAATGATTGCGTGGCATTTGTCTTATTAACCGTAGTAATAATTATTATACCTTTACTGTAATTACTCTATATAAAAGTAATACTATAAAACCATCTATTTCCCCGAGAAGAGACAATTTCCCTCATCTGGAGACTACTCCCTGAAAACTCAGAGCTACTCCCTGGAAAATCAGAGCTACTCCCTGGGACTACTCCCTAATGAATATTTATTAGTAATTTTGACCAATCAGAGTGTTCAGTGGGCGGAGCGTTCAAGGAATCTCGAGTCTGTGACGTCATGTTATTAGCAATGTAACTATGACGTCAAAACATTTCGACATGCGATGTCAAAATCATACTTGAATTCTAGCAAAATGAAGACAACGTTAATTCTTCGAAATGTCAGTGAAAAAACTTTTGTAATTGGAAAATTATTGAATTGTTTTAGGACACGATGCATCACTTATCATACAGTCTGTTTAACATGCGTTTGTAATTATGCTTTTGCAATTTATCTTTAAAATGTCGGAATATCTGGTAAAAAAAATTAAATTGCCTATGATTGTTTCGGTATAATAAAACAGTTATGTAATGTTAACTCGAGAAATAGCAAATTTATGGTTCCCCTCGGCAGGAAACTATTTCCCTCGTCGGCTTCGCCGCCTCGGGAAATAGTTTTCTCCCTCGGGGAACCATAAATTTGCTATTTCTCTCGTACCCATTCCATAACTGTATACTACGCACTAAATATAAGTTTTTAATAATATTTTTTGGAAAAAAAGGAATTCAGAACAATTTAAAATTGCTGTTTGATATCTTTAAAAATTTAATTTTGGTCAATGTATTTAATTGTAATATGAAACTTTTTAAAAATTGAATAGAACTCCATATTTTTATTTTTTCGTATCATGCATACTTGTACAAAGAACGATAACTCTTCACACTTGGGTAATAACATTCAAAAAGAAAATTTCTTTAACTGGTAGATCTAGATCTAGATCTATATCAAGAAAAAAAAAATAAGAAAACGTACCAAAAAAATCACAGAAAAGCATACTGGAGCAATAATCATTATAAAAGCATTCTCATATTTATCATACTGACATAGTGTTAATTATTGATTTTTGTCAGAGGATTTCAATAACGTTGATCGATGACGTCACGACTGCATCAAAACAAAAAGAATGCGATGACGGCGCTGCTTATATCAAGATAACTGTGTTTGAGAGGGAAATACTTTATAAATTGTGATTTATTAGAGAAAGGAGTACTGATCAGGTGTACTGATTTTAAAGCTGTATGGATTTCTTTACTGAAGACAGAAGAAGCTGCGTCCAAGGTTATGTAAGTCAGGATTTCCTCTGATATTCTTGACAACATCAAAGAATGCAAATATAAGTAATAAACAACGATTATTTAGTGAACATGGCGTAATGAATAGCAATAGCTCTGCTGGCATATTTTCCATGATGCGCTAGCGCGCATCATGGAATATGCCAGCAGAGCAATTGCTATTCATAACGCCATGTTCACTAAATAACGTTGTTTATTTCTTAAATAGATCAATTGTTAAGAAATGAAAAATTGAAGATAGATAAAAAAATTAAGCATTTCTTCGACATGACAAGCAGAAATATATCTTATGAACCATCATGAACGAAGGATAATAACTACAGCATATCAGCACTGGTAGCATCACTTTGAACGCAATGCCATTTTAGCCTTGTTATTATAAACTTCTAAATTGTCAATGAAAGAGATCTAGACATGAAGCAAGGTCCATATGCAGAATGTTTTCGGATTTTGTTTCTCCATAACATCATCAAAGACTGCAAAGGGAAACCAACACGAAAAGCAACCTGTTATCACAGTTCCACTGCCTCCAGATTAGAAATTACAGGACCGATAAAATTAAACAGTTGGGACAATTTAGTGCAGTCATTAAAAGGCAATATACAAAGCAAGGTTGACTAGGCTGTTGCAAACGCAGAAAAAACCGAAATGACACATTTGTTATCGCTTCAGTTATATTAGTCGCTTGGCTTCCACGGCAGCCAAAGATTTAACATGACTGTCATTTCACCGGCCATTATCTATTTTTTTTATGGTTAATTACCCTTTTCTTCCCGATAACATTTTGTTTGACCTTATTAAAAACTTATTCAATCCTCACCGCCTTTGGCTTTATTGCCGTTAATGGCGAAACAGTGGTTAACATTTTAATGACGGCAGTGTTGCGTGAAGTATTGTTTTCGTATCCATTGGAACAGTATAAAACCTGGTCTTGTACATGTACAACTGGTCTCTGGTCCCCAAAGTGTAAGAATCTAAAACTTCCTTCAACTTATACTTTGACATTGGAACCGCACGATATTCTGTGTAAAGAATGGTCGTAAAAATTTGGCCTCGGCCAAAAATATTTTTAAATTTCTTGACTCTTTTTAGTATTTTTATCGGTTTCATAAACTTTTTATGTTTCTGTTGTTCTTGTAAAAGTGCATCTAAATAATCTTGTATTTTATGGATTGATTATTCAACAGTTAATATTTTGAAGAAAGTTACACTACATAATTTCTTTCTTAGAAAAAAATTATTAAAAATAAGGAAAAGTGAGTATAGAAAAGTTAAACACATCATATTCATCATCATTAGGTTTTTTTCTGGTTAGGTTGCAATGTATGTCATTTTTTAGTAAATTAAGAGATGTTAAGATTTGTGGTATCTTTTATTTCGAGTTAAGAGAGATTCATATTCTAATATTTACATTCGCTGTGTTTTTCTAGTAAGCCAACTGTGAAATTGATTTGAAAACCATTTTCGTGTATACTCACGCGTAGAAATATACACGCAGAAACGTGTGTTAACGTGACGTCACAATGAGGCTGCGGCGACGTTAGTAAAAATGCAACGATATAGGGCAGCGAGAAATTCAAACACTTGGCATATTTTAGTTGATTCCAAACATGTAAAATGTAAATATAAGGAAGGTTTTTAGTTTAGTGTGAATTATTGGTGTGTGAATCACACAGACTTGCACGTAGGCATATTTTTCATGAAGCGCGCTAGCGCGCTTCATGAAATATGACCAGAGGCACCTGAAGTACGGATAATACCCCCCCCCCCC
>PRKT01000055.1:1627422-1675611 GCA_003671525.1 Saccostrea glomerata
GTTATATGCAAGCAGATTGTACTTTTTCTCACGTTTAAAGAATGGCCCTATTCGGTATAATAAAAATACACAAGGTAAGAAACAAAAGTTGTAAACAAACGGGGAGTCCCCCACTTCGAGACAGATTTCCAAGGTAATAATTAGTGTTACCTATCATAATATTGCGAGCACTCTGTCTGGGAGATGTTCTTTTACTAGTCTCTTGAACCTAAACCCCGCTATTAGCGTTTGATATGCCTCAATCGGACGATTTATTAATCGGATACATACAATTTTCTCCATTGGCAGCGTTGGAGGAGGTTTTGGAGCTGCTTTTCTGTTTCGCTTTATCTGATTGGTTAGATATTTAAACTGTATTACAATTAAGAGACTAGTAAAAGAACATCATTAAAAAAAAAAGGGGGGGGGGGTATTATCCATACTTCAGGTGCCTGTGATATGCCTACGTGACAAGTCTGTGTGATTCACACACCAATAACTCGCACAAAACTGAAAAACATTCCTTAAGTATAGATTAAATCAACATAGGGATGAAAATGAACATTGTTTATTGATAAAACGAAATCAATTTTTCTAAATTTTAAATCGAAGGCAAACGACAGATTTTTCTTTTTATGTAGAAATTCTACTTATATAAATTTATACAAAAATATGTTTTCTAAGAATTAGAACTTAATGCTCAAAAACCATGTAGATATAATCATTTATTATATACCCATCAATTTCCTTGATTTTGTTACTGTTAATTTTACAGAGTTTGATCCGATTTTCTGGATCACCACACTGGTTTTCTGAATCCATATCACCACTCTCTAAAACTGCTGACGTAGTACGCAAAAACATGACGTTATATTTTCTTGCGCGTTAAAAAGTCCCTTGTTATTATGCTTTGTTTTATGGATAAATATTATACAATTGATCTCTAAAGTTTTATTCTTCTATATTTAGCTAGTTATAAGTGGGTATATAATAAATTCATCATTATAACAGTAACTTGATCCGAAGGGCCGTATCACGTCTCGTTGACAGGCGCGGATCATCAGATCAAACTCGACGCTTCGCGTCTCGTTAGATCTGATGATCCGCGCCTGTCAACTCGACGTGATACGACCCTTCGGATCAAGTTACTGTTATAATAATATATATTACTTTTACATCATCCCTGGATTATTTGGTGAACAATCAAGGTTGGTAGGACCTATAAAAATATTTTTGAAATTCGATATAACGAATTGTCAAATTTGTTATAAAGAATTTAATTCATTATAACAAATTCTTTGAATTCGTTATAACAAACTTCATCTTTTATACCAAAGAACTTTATTCGGTAATAACCAATATTTGCCCCCAAAATAAAACTTTGACGGAGAAATACTTAATTATGTTCATAAACGGGGGATCTATGCTGACTTCAAAGCACTGGATATTTTCATAAATAATGACGTCATATGTTTGAAATGACGTCACGAAAATGACGTAAATTTGAAATGTCCATGATTTCTACAGAAAAATGTATAAATTACGTCGATATTTTGAGTAAAAATCACCGAGCGCAGGTCTGATCAGGCTCAATATTTTGACATAATGTGTAGTTTAAAGTTTGTCATAACAAATTATATTCGATATAACAAATTCCAAAATTTGTTATAACGAATTAAATTCGTTTTATCAAATTCAACAATCAGGTCCTATAGAAAAATATGTATGAATTCGATATAACGATTTGTCGAATTCGTTCAAACGAATTTAATTCATTATAACAAATTATAGAATTCGTTTAAACTAATTCAATTCGTTATAACAAGTTTTAAATCCGTTAAAACGAGTTAAATTCGTATTAACAAATTTTGAATTCGTTATAGCGAAATCAACAAATTTGTTATAACAGATTAAATTAATTATAACGAATTCAAAGAAATTGTTATAAAGAATTAAATTCGTTATAAAAAAATTCGACAATTGGTTAGATCGAATTCAAAAATATTTTTCGATAGGTCCTAAATGGGCTTCCGTAAGAAAGAGACATGGTAGAGCATTAACTGGAAGCCGCGTTGTACCTTTGTAAGGATTTTTATGTAGTTTGAGAATCCAGTATAGGTATATGATTCTAATTTGATATTGACTAGACAGTTGGTAATTTTAAAAATATTTTAAATCGACATTTGATTTTGAAAACCTTATTCTCCTTAGAATGGCTACTATGTGTAACTTGGATTACCATTTACAAGTTATTTGCAAGATCGTCTAAAATACAATTAAAATGATGAGTCTGAAAACAAAGACAATGTTGTTTCCTACTTCGTCAGCTGTGCACTGTACATATTGATCGATGATACGCGTGAAATCTAAATCTTCTTCATTTCTAAATTATTGAAAACTAAAGAATAGATGGTTTTCATTTTGCTTCTGAACTGTTTCATGCGAGATGTTAACATTCACTTCTTATCATACTTTTAATCTTTTCTTACAAAGAGTAAAGGACTTCGTGTCAAGGTCTTTTTCTTGTTTGGTCAATTGTTTGGCGTAATTTCCATAAAGTTCATAAAACTAAATAGTTGATGCCAAGTGAAAGATTTTGATACTCTGGAAATAAATGATTTAATGTCCTCAATATTTCCTTTCTTTACATCTACATTATGACGAGTCCAGCAGGACTATAGTTGTAGGCTGAAGCCAAACACGTTTCCAGCAGGACTATCGTTGTAGGCTGAAGCCAAACACGTTTCCAGCAGGACTACCGTTGTAGGCTGAAGCCAAACACGTGTCCAGCAGGACTATCGTTGTAGAGTGAAGCCAAACACGTGTCCAGCAGGACTATCGCTAAAGAGTGAAGCCAAACACGAGTCCAACAGGACTATCTTTGGGAGGTGAAGATTTGCAGATGCATCATGAGCTAGCTTGGATATGGTTAGTAAAGATAATGTTACCTTGACATCTTTTTTACAGATATTACTAACACTTTTTTGTTAAATGTTGTTTTAAGATGCTACAATGATCTTGTTTTTTTTTATTTGTACTTTTTGTTTTCCATTTTCTAGCTTTCGACCTTATGAACAAATTATAATTCAGAATTGAGCCTGTTGATGCATATTTGGCTAAGGGAGTTTGACAATTCAAAGAATGTAAATATGTCTGGCTGGCGTTAATCCAAACAAATTGTCATTTTTATGGGTGAAATTCATTTAGCTCACACCTCGAAACCCAAGGACACCAAATCTCATTAGTTGATGCACCTGGAACATCATGTATGTTTGCAATCTCCGAAGTACATTTAACAGATATAAATATAGATATAAAAGAGTTGTATTTTGATTGGATATAAATATCTTTCCTTCCCGAGATATAAAGCAAAAAAAAAAAATTAAAGTCGCCATTAAATGCATGTTTTGCATATAACACATTTCAGACTTTAGCATTCAGGGTGATACTTATTGGTTTCTATAAAGATTCTCGAGTAGTGATTAATTTGTTTTTTTATTTGATAACGATATTTTTTAAATCATGCTGACTGGTTTATCATCGCAAAGTTTCACATTAATCATAGTCATAGTATACAAACTCTGGCGGAAGTTTGCCTAAACCTTTTCTTGTTAACCAGTTAATGATAAATTGTAATCACAAGAATCGCTGAGTTCAAGAATCTCATTGTTTGTGTAATCATTATTTATTCATTTTTCACATTAGAGAAACTAATTATTGATGGAGATCGGAAATAACATTGCCTTGCGAGGCTAAAAGTTGTGTTTAGCAATTTATTTTTATATCAATAAGATAAAACAATTTAAAAGACAGGTTAATTCTAAAATAGCATGTCTTCTATTGAATCTCGAGCATAACAAAATTGCAGGTTCAAGGTTTTAACCTTTTAATTATGGTTAAAAAGAAAATCCCAATATACTCGCTGACTGATTTTTTGTGTGTTTTCTTTTTCCTTTCATGGAATAGTATAATTATGTCTTGTATAAAAGGTCAAGCGACTTCTTGTTTTTATGCCAATGTTATGCATACTGTCATATAAGAAATGTCAACAGTTTACCATTACATACACAGCTAATCATTTTCTACAAAAGGTCGATAGATTTCCTTGTCTAATATCCCCTGGAACCCTCGCTGAATGTTATGGTTAGCCTCTCCAAAGCAGACATCTACAAAATACCATCCTTTCTTACTTAATAATGTTTATCATCATTATTATGATAGCAAAATATCCTCGAAGCGATAGTAAACAACATAATGTTAACCTACAAATACAAATATGAATTCTTAGATTGTAAATTATACACATCCTCCGGCAGAAAAGGATTTTTAATTGACAATTAGAAATAGAATTTTCAAAATAAAAGTGTTCTTGTCTAATGGCATTTCAACGACAGCTTGGACTTGTGACGCTGATGAAGAACGAAACGAGATTATATTCTAATTAGTATCTTATTGATTAAATAAAATGATGCATTCATTGTATAAGCTCTATAAGCTTGGAGAAATCTATGACCGTTAGAGTACCAACACTGTACAAAATCCGTCACTGATCAACAGTTGGTTATGACGCCAGTGTAAAGCTTATCGCTGCCTACTGGAGATTTCTTAAAGTTCAAACTATACCGAAAAATTAACATTTGGAAGTGATTTGATTATGGATTTTAACATTATAGAGTTAGCTGTTAAAGGCTTAATTTGTAAAAGGTCTACGAAAAAAGGAAGAAATCGAATAGTGATCAATTGTTTAAAAAAACAAACAAACAAACCTTTAGACAATATTCACACGTTCAAAGAGAATTTTCAAAAAAAAAACACGACCCAGAAATTCCAGAGGTCAGATCAGGTGCCTTTGAGGATTGAGCATCCTTGGTGAGCGGGAACACCCGCTGTGCGCCCCATATACAATGTAATGATCAGGAAGACAGTAGTTAATTATAAATTTAGTTTTTTCGGACAGGCCCAATAATTTGATAGGAAAAAACTCAGCCAAATACGATTAAATGGTTGGTTTAATTTGTTAACAATGTCGTTATTACAACTATAGAGTTTTCAAAGTGCTGAATTAAAATGTTGAAATTCCTGTAATATTAATATATATGTCAGTAGCCTGCATCGGTTTAAAAATCGACCGAACTTATTTGCCCTTATCATCTTTACTCAGTGAAGGTATCAAATTATAAAACATGTTGCACAAACTGATTCATCCTCTATTTCGGAAATATAACCAGTCGACAAATTAATGGAAGAAACTATAATAGTAAACTAAAGAATGTCATATCTGAATATCGAGTTGAAGGCTACGGCAATTGTTTTCTTCTTCTCGTGTAGAAACTTTTCTCTTTCAATTGTGCTTCATGGTAAAACAAAAACATGTCGTCTACTCAAGATGGCACAGTTGTTGCCAACAGTTTATTTGAAAACTTAATCTTCGAAAGCAACATAAATGTTGTAAATGAGGAAACTGATAACTACACGTAGTTCCCTTTTAATATTACCTTCAAATTAATTCTGTGTAAACTCTGTAATTTTAAACAAATTTTCTTGATGACAGATTACAAGATTTAAGACTTCCCTAGAACCAGTTGTTTATGATATACAAAAATTTCAGTTTTAATTTTCTGTGGGGAATAGTTTTATATGTAGACGAAATTAGAAAAATTGTGCGTTTTGATGTTATTGAGGTTAGAAAAAAAGTTTAAAATCTTTAAAAAGCTCTTTAGGTTTTTGAAAATTCATATCTGATTTTAACAATTACACTTACAAAATTTGTTGTAGTAGAGTGAATCTTGTTTTTCCTTTAAAGCATTTAATATTTTGTGAGGAGTAGAGATAAGGGCTTGTAGAACATTATTTTGCTGGTCCCGAAATATTTTTTCACAATCCAGTTAAGGTACAATGTACAATAGATCGAACTCGCTTTGAATGGATTGAATGTTAAAAATATTTATAATACTGAAAATATAAATGTGATTTTGAAGATTTTTATCCATAGGATAAGATCGATTTCCGTAAAAATTAAAGCTTAGGGATTCTAGAATATGTAAAATATGATCTATTATAATTTGATTATGATGTATGCTGAATTCATTGTTGTACCAAATAAAAAGCAAAGATAATATGATTAGATTTCCCAATGTTTATATAAAAATGTAAAATTATTTAAATCTTAAAATCGTTTTATGAATTAGTGGCTAAAATATTATTTTTTACTTTACATTTTTGAGACAGTTATATAGGTGTAAAAGGTAGTTGTAGGTAAAAAGACGATTAACCCAAAACAAGAACATGGTCATTTACGAGTGCCATGAAAAATCCACAGTTTCATACTTTATTTTGACCACAGTGCGAAATCATACATTTTAAAAAGATATTCAAAAACATCTTTAAATTCATGTATGAAATTTTACTTTAATTTAATTTTAATTTTTTTTTATTTCATTTAAATTTTCAGATATTTATTTTTCAACTCACGAAGGTTACACGAGATGAATATCCCTAAGGACAAGATCATTCATTCTGCCTAACCCGCCTAATAGTTCAACTGGCATGTTAGAAACCAAAACTCCATTAGTGTTTGGTGTCTTGCAATATTTCTTCTATCAATCAAAAGTATAATTCTTGTATATACAATAAAGGATCAGTGTTCTCAACACTAATGGGCAGTTCCTGATCAATACCCTTTAAGTGTTGATGCTCTTTCGTATAAAAATCCTACTGTATATTGGACGACAGTTTGGCGAAGTCACATTCGTCATACAGTCATTGCTAGTTCTCCCACATATTGTTGGCAGCTGTTTTTCTCTTTCAAAGAATGAATGAAACTTTATTTTTTTTATATATTTCGTTTCATAATATAATCTTATATAAGAAATAATTTGTAAAACCCCAGCAAGAAAAGAAATAGAATACGTATATTTGGAATCTAATACTTGCAAAAAGCTGAAAGCAATTCAACTACCTAGCCAGATGCACTGATCAGGTAAAATATACAAAAGTTTTTACATGTTATGAATACTGTTATATTAATAAAATATATAATTTATGCAAATAGATTGTTGAGAAGCTTTCAAGCCCACAATGTGCAAATGTGTGTACGAGTATGATGCGACCCGTGATGAGGTACACATACATGTATTCCTGTACATTTATCATACAATAAACCTTGATGCCTTTTTTCATCCACTTTACCTCAGTAAATTATAAGATCATCACATTTGCACTAAAATACATTTGATTTCCTTGAAATTTCGATTGGACATTTTGAACAAGCTAAAGCAACTCTATACTTAGATTCTTTAACTGCAATATACAAGCTAGTGTTTGTAATTAGAATGTTGCACAAATGAGGTTCTTTAAGCCATCAAGTGGTTATGTATTATAACAATCTTTATCATTAAAAAAGTTCAGTCTTACATTCCACTTTATTTCAAGCTGAAGTCTACACCTTGCATTTTCTACAAACATTCCCAAGTTATTGTTTCCAAACCTTTCAATTAAATAATAATGATAAAGATGAAAATTACTTCAAACAAAATCATAGTGTTCATGCTCTTCTTCTTTCAACTTCAGTCCCGCTGGACTCGTCATTTCTGGTAATGTTAATATAGTTGATTATACCATCGTCTATTTTTACATCAAATACCAATCCTCAGTTTTTCTGCCAGAATCTACTCTGCTCTGTTTTTTGCCAAAAATGATATCAACAAGTATTTGAATTGAAAAGAGCATTTATTACAAATGCCAATGAAATATACAGCAGTATTGTTTGATATTAAATATATGTTACACCTGTCACAATGAAAAATTAAAAACAACCAAAAAGGTACATACAATAAAAAATGAAATGCATATCTTAAATTTGCCCTAATTAATATAGAACAGTTGAATATGAGGACCCAAAATCAATCTATTTAAGGGTCATAAATACAAGGGGTTCTATTCTTTCAATAAGCGAAATAACATTTTATTCATAAAAGATACAATTCTATTGTAAATTCTGTCAAAGAAAAATTATACCAAACGTTGAGCTAAATACAAGGGAAGACTGGAATACTTTACAAGATATTAGAGAGGATTTTAACCGTATGAAAAATATATACATGTATTTAAAAACTTGCGTAAGTAAATTTAAAGGAAAAATCCGAACCACCTATCCTTCCGTTTTCACTAAATCGGAGATGATAAAAGAGTTCAAGCGACTACATACACAATATGGTTCATGAAAAAAGGTAGTCAAATTCACTACGAAGACTACTAATTTTACTGCCTATACACCATACAATCCATACATTCACTATCGGATGTGGGTTATCAAAACCTCCAAAGAAATTTAAAGGAAAATTAAAAATCACAAATTCTATAACCTCAAATATTATTAATTTCAAAACTTTAGAGAACTACTCCTCTCTAGACTTTTTGATATCATACACAAATGCTTCTTCTATATAAACGGAACTCTTAGCTTTTAACAGTTTTTTTATTTGTCATCGACAAAATTCCTCTGGGTCTACAAACTAGTACTCTAAAGTTGATATTAGAAGGATGCTGGAATTTCTTATTGACAACTTTTATGTTTAAAAAAAACTGTTGGAATTCGATGGGCACTTATTGTCCTGCTTTACTAGCTGATTCGTTTCTATATTCCTGTGAATCAAATTGTATTCAAAATCTTCGACATGAGAAGAAACTACTTACAGTAAATTATGTCATGGTCGTTATAGACCCAATCTAGTAATATCAAGGACGTTATAAAGACCATATAACGAAACATAATCTATCATTTGGTTTTTATATACCTATATCATATACTCCAAATGTTAGGCCTTAGTTTCTGAATTAAATTTGACTACAATATGCTCCGTCTTCTTCATCAATACATAAGGCTTATAGCGGTTGCATGTGACCTGTCAACGGGAGATGTTTTATATTTCCTTCTGGCACCTGATTCCACCTCTGTAGCTTCCTCTGTGTTTTACCTTGTTTACAAGTTTGTATTATTGTAGGTTTAATAAGATCGATCATTGTTTATTATTTTTAGTTTCTTCATTTTAGGACCTACAAGAAAGGATTGCAAGGAAATAACTCTAAAGGACAGAAATCACTGCTTCCAACCAAGGCCGTGACTAATGGAAAATTGATCTTCTCTACATATATAAAGCAAAATATTTTAACAAGATAATGCTCTATATGATGTTATATTCCTTTCTCAGATTTCTGTTAAAAACTGACGAGAATATGTGTTGAGATATTGTTGTGTTAGTATTAATGTCGCCATCTAAGCTAAATAATAAGGATATTTTTTTCACCTATAAAAGTTTACAAAGCCTTTGTTTATAGCAATTATTATCAGTTTTCTTATCAATTGCCTTCTACAAAATGTTTTACACAACACAAACAAACGAAAGAAACTAAAGTTCAGACACTTATTATAAGCTCAAGAGTCACAACTAAGTACATATGTACCGGTATGTCTAGGGATGCCTCTTTTCGTATTGAAATAAAATGCAAATTCCAAAATATAAATATATATCTGATAGAAATGAAATGTCATGATTAACATTAAACTATTTTAAATATTTCCTGTATAACATTTCATAACAGCAAGATATCTCTTGTGCTTACCTTTTTTTCTATGTAACATACAAAATAAGATCTTTTGTGGTTGTGACGAGTAGAAAAACAGGTTGATTTTCGTTTAATTAAATACACATTTTCTGCACATTATTGTTCAAATGTTGTTAAAGTAAAACTGTCCCAACAAAAGAATTTTTCATAGATTTTATCATTTTAGTTAAATTTTGTTAACCAACAAACCCCAATCCGTGCTCGGAGGAATAGAATATAGACACCCGGAAATTTCAGAAGTGTGATCAGGGCTCTTAATAAATACATACAATGTAATTCTGTTACTGTAATTTTTTTGTGCGAGTATTCCAAGTCCCTGTGTTGTGTGTATTTCTATTCAACTCTTATCAGAAGAAACCGGTTACCGTCACATTAGAAGCTACACTAATTACACTTCTGATGTTTTGGAGGTCCATGTTTGCTCTGTTCCTATTTTGTATTGTTTTATGGACTTTTGATCTTGAATACTGTTATGAAGTATATTCCCCCCATCCTTTTTAAATACATTTCATTTTTTCACAGATTTTATAATTTTAGTTAAATTTTGTTAACCAACAAACCCAAATCCGTGCTCGGAGGAATAGAATACAGACACCCGGAAATTCCAGAAGTGTGATCAGGTCTCTTAATAAATACATACAATGTAATTCTGTAACTGTAATTTTTTTGTGCGAGTATTCCAAGTCCCTGTGTTGTGTGTATTTCTATTCAACTCTTATCAGAAGAAACCGGTTACCTTCACATTAGAAGCTGCACTAATTACACTTCTGATGTTTTGGAGGTCCGTGTTTGCTCTGTTCCTATTTTGTATTGTTTTATGGACTTTTGATCTTGAATACTGATATGAAGTATATTTCCCCCATCCTTTTTAAATACATTTCATTTTTTTTGTTATAATGTTTAAAATGAGGACTAACATATTCTCAATTTTCTTTGTGTGGGTGGGTGTTAGCATTGTTGCCTTATCAGAAGAAACCGGTTACCTTCACATTAGAAGCTGCACTAATTACACTTCTGATGTTTTGGAGGTCCGTGTTTGCTCTGTTCCTATTTTGTATTGTTTTATGGACTTTTGATCTTGAATACTGTTATGAAGTATATTTCCCCCATCCTTTTTAAATACATTTCATTTTTTTTTGTTATAATGTTTAAAATGAGGACTAACATATTCTCGATTTTCTTTGTGTGGGTGGGTGTTAGCATTGTTGGTATAATGTTTTTTCTCTGTTCTAAACAAAATATTAACAGAAGAAGGAGAATCGAATAGCATAGTCAGTACTGGATATTGAGGCTGTTTTGGTTATCTTTCTTACATCTTTCTAACGTTTCTAGGCAAATTATAGACTTGGTAGTAAGAAATATATAATGAAAAATGTATATATATCTATATATATAAAAAAAAAAAAAAGACAAGATGTGACGTATAAAATTTATATATATGCAAAAAAATTTGAAATCTCTGGCTTCATCTCCAATTGAAGGACTAAATTTCTGAGAAACCTATTTTAGGATGTTTCACAATTGTTGCATTATAATAAAGGGTTTAGACTCTGGTTGGCCTATTTGAGTCAGCTATACTTTTTTATAGAATTTTTCCTGTTTATTTTAATTCAGCGATTTTCATACTCTATTTTTATTAAAATCTAAACCCATTATTTATATTCAATTGATAAAATCTAAGAACTTCTTAATTTTATGTAAAGTATATATATATGGAAAATATAGTTGAAAAAATAAAAGCATTCATATTGGATTCCCACAATTTTTTTTCTATTGAAATACAAAATTTGATGTTATAATTAATTCAATGTAGTCATACCACCTCTATTTTGTGAAAATTTGTCTGAAGACAACACTCTTTTTTTCATCTTATGTGTCCCAATGTTTTGAAGCATATTTCTAAAACTTGTTTTTTTTTTACTCTAGATTACTATGAATTTTAAGTTATTGACTGAATATCGGTAAAAATACCCGCCTGACGTCTTTGCACGGTAATGCTGACAGAACTTGGAGGTCCGCATCCTCGTAAAGACCGGGCGGGCATATATCATAATATTCAGTCAATGACATTTTTATTACATAATATAAATATAGTACAAACGTGTTTATTCCGATTCATAAGAACAGTTTCACTCTATATTTTTCTGGTCATTAACTCACCTTCGGGGGCTGTTTATAAATATAATTAAATATTATTTATGAATATCTTTTATTTACGAAATCAGAGAGAGAGATTCAGAACATGGGGGAGGGAGGGTTGATTATATTTAATTACACATTCGTTTCTTTTTTTGAAAATTATGTTGAATTCTTTTCCTTTTTCACACTATTATTTCTCAAAAATGAGTATATCTTTGAAAACTTTTTGAAAACGAGATTAGTCATAAGATTTGTAGAAATACGACTTGTGTATTTCACAAATAGTTCTTTCCTGATTATAATAATGGAAATTAAAGCAAATTCAACCACCTCTACCAATTACTTGATAATTTACAGAAGTTAAACTGGTTTTGTAAATGTTAAGAAAAAGGAAGGGGTTTTCAAGTATGTTATTTCTGTAAAGAAAGTTTATAAAGATATTATCTAAGCGATACTAGAATTATAACCAATAAGGAAAATCAAAACGTTTGAGCCTTTGTAGTTCCAATTAAACATGAATTTATTCTTTCTGTTCAAAGTTCTAATAATTGTTGATTTTATTCATATACATGTGGAAACATACATTTCCTGTTCATCACATGTAGCACTTTTAAGAGAAATTCCACCAGCTATTCCGTGTTGGCATTCTGTGTACGGAAAATGCCCACAAAATAACAACTACCGTTTCATCGTCATATACATGCATAATGCATACACGCTTACATGTCAACGTTTTGAACTGACATAAAGAGTATATTAAAAATTAGGGGAAAAGTAAGAAGAACTGGTGATTAATTTCAAATATTTTTGCTAGGGTTATACAAATGCAAATTTCAATAACATTAAAAACACTATCTACTGTACATGAAGTAGTCTGGAATAATACTTCTTTTACTTCATGAAGTCTACTATTCAAGTTTATTAATTGTATAATCTTTTTTTCTTTCATTTTCCCCCACGTTTACTTAAAAGTACTCTGATATTTAGGGGAATGCGTGCTGATGGCATCTGATTCCACCTTTGTGGTTTTTGAGTTCTGTGTTTGCTCTGCTCCAGATTTTCGATGTTAACATAAACTTCGCTTTAAAACCCTTTTTTTCTTTTTATCTCATACGTCTGAATGATACTACCCGTGAGATAAACCTATGCTTTATCCACGGGTAGGTGCTTTATCAATAGCACTTCCGGTTTTGAAACGATCCCTCCGCGTCGCTTGAAGATTCAAATTTATCAATACTCTGATTTGAAAAAAATTCTTGCCTTATAAAATAAATGATAATGAGCAAGGATTTTGTTAAAATCAGGAAAAGACTCGTATACTTCAAAGAAGTGTCAAGTTTAAAGTATCGAATGATGTCATCCCCTGCCGCCTTGTGCTCCTTGTCGTGATAGAGAAATAACGGGAAAAATCCGTCCTTAAATCAGTGTATAAATAATGGACTATCAATTAGTATGAAAAACGTCAGTCAGCATTTGACTCAATGATAAATTGTATAATTATGCTGACAGGGTCATTGTATCGACCATAGAACTTACGAAATTATACGAGACTGCTGATATTCTTGTTTCATCACCTTGTTTGTCAATAATTTAGGTTTTAGAAATTGTTCATACGAGTAGAGCATGCTCTTGCGTATTGAATCAGCAGAGATATATAAACTCCGTATGCATGTGATGAAGTAAGGGAGTTGAGGATTGAAGAGTTAAAGTTATCACGTTTATCATAGAGCTTGGTTGAATATTGTTTACAGATAGATTTTGCATTCACCTAGCAAGTCAATTAATGCATGGAAAACGATAAACGTATTTTTTTTTTTAAATAATATATCTACAATTCCCTTCTTATAATTTGTATTTTTGGATAACTGCCTTTTGCTAAATGTTTTCCCTTAAAATTCGATCTTATAGAAATAATAACCATTTTGAGAAAATAGAACCTTTAAATCTATAAGTAAGGAAGTAAATTCACTATTAATCATCAAAAGCTGCAACTTTTAGGGGATTCCCAAAATCATTAGATTCTATTTTTCCCGATAATTAATGAATACCGATGCAACCGACTTTTTTTTACCTTAAGTGACTAATTAATTGTGAGGCTATTCATTTTTTAACGATTTTTTGACAAATATAGAATTCGATGCATTATGTTAGTGTGATTGTATAATATAGAATTAAAACTTTTATCTATACTAATAGTGACGTGTTCAAGCAGCAAAGATTCTTATTCATATATAATGTAAAACTCAAATTAAGCATCTTTAAAAAAAAGATATAAACATATATAACCACAGGTTGATAAAAAAAAACACAAAATATTATTGTTAGATTTCTGAATCTCAATTTTTTTTCATTCTTCTCATTTCTCTTTCTTTGGAAAATTTATGCTTCAAACAAGCATTTTTGTTCATGGAAGAAAAACTCTTAACACACTTTTTTCTAAAGTAATGATACGTACTTTACTACACTAAAGAACAAATTAAATTTATCAGTTTACAATAAGTTTGTTACCATGCAATATGCAAATGGTAAAAAACATCATTATGTCAATTAAGAAATACCTTTTTTATGTGTTTTAGGATTATATACTTTCCTTTTATTTATCCCAATCACAACCATACTGAGCTGTATTTTTTCATTATTCAAATACCCCGGTACTAACCAAAAGACATCATGAAAATATAGCAAACATCAAAGTGAAGTATCGGTTATCGGGCCTATTCTACAAGAAGTAAAGAAGAAGAAAGTCCTTGCTAAAGGTCTTTTTCCTCACTTCGAACCTTGAGTAGACTTTAATCATATTCTGTTCTTGTACGTTTATTAAACTTAAAAGGAACTATCGTGTAGTTGTTTCTAAACATATTTATAGTGAATCAATATGACATGGTAAAACGTACAGTATCACTTAATTTGATCATCCTTATTCAAATTATATATTTGCATAAAATTTTCACCCATTTATAGAGAATATGGCTTTGTTTCACTACGCATTCATTGGATAAATTTATTTACAGTTGTAGATGACGACATTAATTCAAAAAATACAAATTATGAATGATGAAGCAGCTTCGCGTGAAACAGCAAATGCTATATAATATAGCTGAAATAAATATGCGGTGAATAAATATATTATTTGTTTATTTCAATTGGGAATATGTGAAATAATTTTTAAGTACTTAATCTTTCTCACTGTTTATGTCTAAAGCGTTGTAGGGGATCCGTCAGTTGTCCTCATCAAAGATCCCTTTCTGTATAAACGTACAAGGCATGATACATAAGGCTGTGCTCAAACAAAAAAGCTAGGTGCATTGGTTTGTTTATTTAGTTTGATCCTCCCTTTCCAGATTGAAACGACACCACTTGCCTGAGCTGGCAAAGCTTAGTCTCAATTTGGAAGGCTCAGAAAAATCTGGAGCTCATCAAAATTCCATCAAAACAAAAGTAAAGTTAACAGCTTGGTCCTGTCAGTTTGTTATGTATGAAAGTGAAACATGGAAAACAACGGAGAGAGACAAAAGGAAAATTGACACCTTCCAGAATACAAGTAGATGTCTTAGAAAGATCCTACGAGTAAGATGGCATGAGGAAGTGTCAAACAATGAACTCCATCATAGAACAAAGACAGTTAGAGCAAGTACCACACATAGAGTCATACACATGTTCTATGAATAGCACATATGATGGTACGTTTTGCGCCGTGTTTAGGACGTCACAAATGAAAATGACCTCATAAGGAAGATTTCCTGTGACAAAAATGGTTGACTCAGACGTATTCGAGAAACGAACGGCTGTAAAGTTAAACGTATATCTTGGAAATGTTTTGCCCGATTACAAAAAGGAGGACAAAGCAGATATGACCGGTCAACAGAGCATGCTTACTCTCTCAGGGCATTCATCCCTCCTCACTTGTTTTTTTTTTTAGAGGACCATGATTACTTTTCTTTCAGTTTGTATTGCTCCAGTGGACTTTTGAGCTTGATTTCTGATTTATTATCCTCGTATTAATTTAATGCAACTGATTTAAGTTACGGTGTAAGTATAATGTAGACTTTGCGTCTCAATATAATTTCAACAATATATATCAATAATTTTTACAGTAGAGAGGAAAAACTACTTCTGCTATTGCTTATATTAAATCTAGTAGATACCAAATGTTACCTTTTCAACCAAAAAATAATTGTGGGATATTGGTTTGGAGAGGAATTAAATCCGACCAATATTCCATAGGATTTTTTTTATTGCAGTCATTATATTTTTTAACCTAGGAATTTTTGGTTCATGTGTTATGATTAAAAAAAAATCTCATCAAATGAGAAAAATAGTAGATATGTATCTTTAATAAAGTGGTTGGCGAAATTCCGGACAGATGTCGTGTCTGGAGTTAAATGTAGCACTGTTTAATGTATTACATTTCTTAACACATGTCAAGTTAAAATTAATTTTATTAATATGATTTTTTTCATTTAATGGTCGTGTTAATTAAAATAAAAAGCATTGAATGTGTATATTAAGAAAGCATGCAAACATGGGTGTGAAAGTAAATGGATATTTATATGATCATTATTGGCTGTCTGTATATTTACGTCAAATTCATTGTTCTTGATGTAGATTATGGCATATTATATACGCGTGTTTTAATGTCACTCATTGTACAGAAAAAAGTGGGAATCGTGTTCAGTTTCAAGCACAGGTACAATTTAGTTGTGTACGTCATGATCTATTTTAAAGCAGGTAGCATTCATCCATTCAAAGTGGGTCCCACTCAAAGTACATGAAATGTTGACATATATATAATATTTCTAACACGTTTGTCGGAGGGGGGGGGGGATCAGGTCAGTTTTTTTTGGATTGAGGCTACTTACTTTCTCTGAGTTAAAGTTTTTTTTCGATAGTCAAGAAAAAACTTTTTATATATCTAAAAATGAAACTTTATACAGAAGTTTTTAGAAACAAAAATTTAAATAAAAGCTTTCTGTACGTGAAGATTTTGGAGTTTATAAAGGCCTTCACAGTGTAACCATCATGTAAGTCTTATGGTATGGAAATTTTCTTTTGATCAAGCTTCAGTTCATGTAGATTTAATAGAGAAGCATGAATTCTAGCCCCATTTCTTTTCTAGATAACAAAGGTTTATATATACAGTATACAATTTTAAAGTGAACTTCAACTCTTTTCTTTCCAGTCTCTATTTAAACAGTTTAACGGTATTTATAAACATAGAGCGACTTAGAAGAATGCAAGGTTTTTGGAAGTTTTTTTCTGTAGTCTAAGGTTTGCTTCAGGGTCACAGCTTTCAGTTTTTATCGTATGCAGAAATAAAATTAACATTCGAACTTTCCTGGACTATATATTTTAGTCATCATGGCCTTCAAGTCCAATATAGTGTTATGAAATAATTTAGGCTCACCAATCCATCCCTTTGTTCACTCATAAATTGCTTTCAGTCTTCTTAAATAAAAAATACAGAAGGATTTAAACTCCATTCAGATTCTAAATACATCGATAGGCAAAATTTGACAGTTCTAAATAAACATTAAATAATTTTATAGTAAAAATTTTTATTGTAAATTGTGGAGATTGAGTGAATTGTAAATTCAAATTTAAACTTTTGGTATTTAGAGTATACCAAATTGCACGGAAAACGATTTTAAGACAATAGTTAATACTTAAATATTCTAAATGTACATGTTCGTATGAAAGTGTATTTATTTCTTGTTCATGTGATATTAGTAATATTTGAATATTTGAGGTCTTAACCCCACCCCAACATCCCTCGAGCTCCCCCCTCCCCCAACACAAGGTGGCTATAAAAATATGTTTTACTGTAGTGAAAACGCATCGATGTTGTAATCATTTTTATCCAGAACTGATTTTCATATATGAAACAAAATAAGAACTGTTGAAAATTCACTCAAAAGTCCATAAAACAATACAAAATAGGAACAGAGCAAACATGGACCTCCAAAACATCAGAAGTATAATTAGTGTAGCTTCTAATGTGACGGTAACCGGTTTCTTCTGATAAGAGTTGAATAGTAATACAGACAACACAGGGACTTGGAATACTCGCACAAAAAAATTACAGTAACAGAATTACATTGTATGTATTTATTAAGAGACCTGATCACACTTCTGAAATTTCCGGGTGTCTATATTCTATTCCTCCGAGCACGGATTGGGGTTTGTTGGTTAACAAAATTTAACTAAAATGATAAAATCTATGAAAAATTCTTTTGTTGGGACAGTTTTACTTTAACAACATTTGAACAATAATGTGCAGAAAATGTGTATTTAATTAAACGAAAATCAACCTGTTTTTCTACTCGTCACAACTACAAAAGATCTTATTTTGTATGTTACATAGAAAAAAAGGTAAGCACAAGAGATATCTTGCTGTTATGAAATGTTATACAGGAAATATTTAAAATAGTTTAATGTTAATCATGACATTTCATTTCTATCAGATATATATTTATATTTTGGAATTTGCATTTTATTTCAATACGAAAAGAGGCATCCCTAGACATACCGGTACACATGTACTTAGTTGTGACTCTTGAGCTTATAATAAGTGTCTGAACTTTAGTTTCTTTCGTTTGTTTGTGTTGTGTAAAACATTTTGTAGAAGGCAATTGATAAGAAAACTGATAATAATTGCTATAAACAAAGGCTTTGTAAACTTTTATAGGTGAAAAAAATATCCTTATTATTTAGCTTAGATGGCGACATTAATACTAACACAACAATATCTCAACACATATTCTCGTCAGTTTTTAACAGAAATCTGAGAAAGGAATATAACATCATATAGAGCATTATCTTGTTAAAATATTTTGCTTTATATATGTAGAGAAGATCAATTTTCCATTAGTCACGGCCTTGGTTGGAAGCAGTGATTTCTGTCCTTTAGAGTTATTTCCTTGCAATCCTTTCTTGTAGGTCCTAAAATGAAGAAACTAAAAATAATAAACAATGATCGATCTTATTAAACCTACAATAATACAAACTTGTAAACAAGATAAAACACAGAGGAAGCTACAGAGGTGGAATCAGGTGCCAGAAGGAAATATAAAACATCTCCCGTTGACAGGTCACATGCAACCGCTATAAGCCTTATGTATTGATGAAGAAGACGGAGCATATTGTAGTCAAATTTAATTCAGAAACTAAGGCCTAACATTTGGAGTATATGATATAGGTATATAAAAACCAAATGATAGATTATGTTTCGTTATATGGTCTTTATAACGTCCTTGATATTACTAGATTGGGTCTATAACGACCATGACATAATTTACTGTAAGTAGTTTCTTCTCATGTCGAAGATTTTGAATACAATTTGATTCACAGGAATATAGAAACGAATCAGCTAGTAAAGCAGGACAATAAGTGCCCATCGAATTCCAACAGTTTTTTTTAAACATAAAAGTTGTCAATAAGAAATTCCAGCATCCTTCTAATATCAACTTTAGAGTACTAGTTTGTAGACCCAGAGGAATTTTGTCGATGACAAATAAAAAAAACTGTTAAAAGCTAAGAGTTCCGTTTATATAGAAGAAGCATTTGTGTATGATATCAAAAAGTCTAGAGAGGAGTAGTTCTCTAAAGTTTTGAAATTAATAATATTTGAGGTTATAGAATTTGTGATTTTTAATTTTCCTTTAAATTTCTTTGGAGGTTTTGATAACCCACATCCGATAGTGAATGTATGGATTGTATGGTGTATAGGCAGTAAAATTAGTAGTCTTCGTAGTGAATTTGACTACCTTTTTTCATGAACCATATTGTGTATGTAGTCGCTTGAACTCTTTTATCATCTCCGATTTAGTGAAAACGGAAGGATAGGTGGTTCGGATTTTTCCTTTAAATTTACTTACGCAAGTTTTTAAATACATGTATATATTTTTCATACGGTTAAAATCCTCTCTAATATCTTGTAAAGTATTCCAGTCTTCCCTTGTATTTAGCTCAACGTTTGGTATAATTTTTCTTTGACAGAATTTACAATAGAATTGTATCTTTTATGAATAAAATGTTATTTCGCTTATTGAAAGAATAGAACCCCTTGTATTTATGACCCTTAAATAGATTGATTTTGGGTCCTCATATTCAACTGTTCTATATTAATTAGGGCAAATTTAAGATATGCATTTCATTTTTTATTGTATGTACCTTTTTGGTTGTTTTTAATTTTTCATTGTGACAGGTGTAACATATATTTAATATCAAACAATACTGCTGTACATTTATGCCAATTTTGTTTTCAATATTTGAAATTATTTTTTAAAAAAGGATAAAGTTTAAAGTTTGGTGAAATGTTTAAAACAAAAACTTACATGTAAGGCATAGCAGGAATCTTGTTTAAAATATCACGAATGCATTGGAGAAACTAAGGCTGCAATGAGCTAATGACTGTGTGAGTGGAAGGATTGGAAGTTGCATGTTTGTTGGTAACTCTAACAGAGCCAAGAGGACAAAACATAAAGCTGAAATCAGAGAAAAAAGACTACTTTTATACTCGTTTAATGATAAAACTAGAATATGCTAATCCCCTTTAATTCTTGTATGGTGATATTTTTGCATGCTTTTAATTTTTACTAAACCATAATTAAAGAAGTTAAACGTGATATATTCCGTATTTTGACAGTAAATAGACGAGCCTCTATCAGGTTTTGACATTTCGTCATTTTGTGATGGTAATTTTTTTTTTAATTTCTACGAGTGTTTATTAAAATAACCAAAACTATCGGAAAGCAAGGCAATGAGACATTTTAAAAATTAAAATATCATTAAAAAGCTATTGCATGTTTTTTTGGAGAAACTTATAAATATCCAGAAAAGGATAGAACAATGTAAGCTGTTGCTTGTAAGCTGTCTCAAAATAAAATTTTAATTATAACAGAGATAAATAAATGTATTTTAAAATCCAGATTGTCTCAAAATAATTTTATCAGACAAAGGATTATTTGAAAAAAAAATTATATCTCTTGTTCATTTCAAGGAGCGTCATGCTTCGATAAGTTTTTCTCTCAAAGGAAAATTTCTTTTCCGATATAACAAGATGTGAATGTCATTTGAAAGCAAATTCTTTATGTCAATTTTGTTAAAACAAAAAAAAGTTTCCAAACGGACTTCAATTTGGTTTAGAGCAACCAGAATTAGCAAAATCGGTTCCTAATTCCAAACCTCGTTTCTATTGAAAATACCAAGACACGGTTCTTTAAAACACAACTTTCAAAACAATATCTGGCACTATCTTTTCACTTTCAAAACATCGCTCAAATGTAACAGACATTTATGTAGTGCACGCCAGATTATTCCTCATGTTAAACCTTAAAGTTTGTTTTCTCGTTTAAAACACTTAAACAAAATAATGTAAAAATGTTTTTTTGACATTATTCTAATAAGAAAATAAAGATAGAGTAATATTATGAAAAATTAGATAAATCAAAATTCGTTAAAGGATGCTATATAAAAAATAAGTTTCAAATTAATTCAACAAATAAGATATCCTCCATTCCACCTCTGATGTTTTGGAGGTCTGTGTTTGCTCTGCTCCTTTTCTGTATTGTTTATGGACTTTGACTTGAATACAGTTCGTTATCTCCATATGTTTCAAGATACCGAGTGGCAACTATGCCTGCAAAATTGGCCTTTTGAAGGAGTTTGAAATACTGCACTTGACAGATCTGTTGTTGGAGAGTGTGATGTTTGTTTAACATCCCTTTGGATTTTTTTCCGCTCATATCGAGGCATTGCAATTTAAGACCCGTACTCGACACAAACGGCTATTGAGCAGTGAGGCATCATTTGTTCTGCCAATAGGTACTTTCTGCAAATTAGGAGATCCGTTTTTTAACGGTCTCATTCGAGGGACAGTTTTCCGAGTCCCATTGTGAGAATCAAATCCATGACATAGAGATCAACTCCTTACTCCGCTTTTGGAGATGAAAAAGAAAGCTATAATTAAAAATAATAATACTTAGTGTTTGTCTATTAAGGATTCATTATTCATGACAGAGAGATTACTACTTTTTTCATTAAATTTCGTAATCGACTTAGACTATTTTTACGAGCTTTGACTGTTGCCTAGATATTTTTGTTGTCGCTATATTTCAGCGTTTAATCATCAACATTTTTTTTAAAAAAGGAAACACATCATTAATTTTTTATATTTCAAAATGCGCAAAGCAGCTGTATCCTTAAGTTAATTGATGTAAGAATAGATCGATATCTAAAATTATAGCATATTGCTATGGTTTCTTATCAACATACGACTGATAACTGCAAACAACGGAAGTGCTGATTGGTGAACGGATGACAACAGATTGTTTACTATGTTTCAAGGCTAACGACATAAATCGGTAAGAACTATATTTAAAGGGGGCAGTCCATAATATTGTCATTTCACAAAAATGATGTACATGTTATGACCTGCTAGAGAACCTTGCAGAAAGATATTTTTCGCCAGAAGTTTCATCCATGAGATTAAAAAAAGAAAGAAAACCAACTTGGTAAATTTGAGAGAAAATGAAAAAATCAAGATCTGTGAACAATTTTTTGGACTTCGCCTTTCCAGAAGATTTTCCAACTTCAAAGTTGGGAAATTCCTTGTGTGTTCCACGATGTAGCTACAGAGACCAAAATACAAGAAGAAACAGCAATATAAGCTGTGGAACCTCTTCTAGCTGTATGAGTGAAAGCAATGATAACTTGCTGGACATATACAACCCGAGTCCAATAAGCTCGCGTTGTAACAGTTTGTCTCTTTCTGAAATTTTTCACGTCTCCGTTCTCGGTGATAGAGATGTTGGAAAGCATTCCTTGCTCCATTTGTTTAAAGATACCGAAGACATATGGAGTGATATGAGAGGTATGACAAAAAAAGAAAATTATGAAATCATTTTGTCTTCATATAATGACCGATTGAACACCAGTCCTAGGGTATATACTCAAATGGTTTTTTTTGTTTTCTAAACAGAAAGTAATGGAGAGGACAACGAAATTTGTGTTTCACTTGATGGCACAGAAACATCACTTATATTTGTTGAAGAAATTACCCAAACATGGAAAACAACGGAGAGAGACAAAAGGAAAATTGACACCTTCCAGAATACAAGTAGATGTCTTAGAAAGATCCTACGAGTAAGATGGCATGAGGAAGTGTCAAACAATGAACTCCATCATAGAACAAAGACAGTTAGAGCAAGTAAAATACTAACCCTCCGGGAGTGGAATTGGATTGGTCATGTACTGAGGATGGATAACATCAGGATATGTACCATTGCATTAACATGGCATCCAGAAGGAAAGAGAAAAGTAGGCCAGTCAAAACAACTTGGAGAAGGACCACAGAGCAAGAGAGAATAAAGCTGGGATGGAAAAGCTGGGCAGCAGCGAGGGCAACAGCCAAAGACAGAGGCAGGTGGAGGCAGTGTACTGGGGCCTCATGTGTCAGCGAGCACGAAGAGGACAGGTGAGGTGACTTGCCTGTGCTTGGCTGCAAAATTTAGACATTTACTTGGCACTGGAAGCATCGAGCAGAGGAGTCGGGATTATAACAAACAGCATGCGCACTTACTGGACACAGGGCTTCGATTTATACAATCTCATCTGCAGGACCAGTCTCATGGCCCCGCAGAGGGATTAAACACACGAAATAAGGATCAACTCCTTATTTCACGACTCTAGAGCAAATACCCGAAGCCCTATGCCACGTGGGCGACCATACTCTTCTTGAAAGCAATATAGAGGGTTGTAGAGTTTTTCCTGCTTATATAGTCTTCAGACATTATACATAAGAACTTATATTTCTCGCACTTGCGTATAAGGAGATCCTCTGGTTTGCTTAATTTGGAACTAAAGGCAGAGATGTTTTACTGGATGATAAATTCCAGGTGAGGGAAGGGCTTATTTTGTGCAGGTATGAATGCCTTGGGGGCCAGCAGTCTACAATGTACCTGTGGTCATTTGTTTCCTAAAGTAAAAAATTGTAAAATGGGTTTTTCTCAATAATAATAATAAATTATTTTTGAATATTTGATAACCCCTTCCCATTTACAAATATTATGATATACACTAAATTAAAATATCAAAACAAGGATTATTTAAGATGTTAGTGTATGAATTAATTTTTTTTAAAAACTCCCGTGACAACCAAATTAGACCTAAGGGGCTTATTCATTCACCCCAGGATCCTATCTGTTAAATGAAAAGAGACCTGTATTAACTACATTAACTTTTATAAAATTAAGTAAATGTCAATCATGTTCTAGCATCCAATGATGGACCTTCATGCACTTGATTGACAGGCTTACCAAGACCAGGTATTTTTGAAGGCGGTGCTTAAAATATCTGCCTAAAAGTAATTATTACTTATAAAATTTCAGAAACTACATATTATTTGATACCTGCATCCAGACACTTTTTTGGTTTAGTGTATTGAAAATTTTAACGAAGAAAAATCAAAGGTGTAATAATTTTCGGGTGCATTGCACTCATCGCTAAAGAATGTAAGAAGGTTGGAAAAACTTCTGTTTGATCTTGTCTAGTTCTTATACACCTTGAGGTGACACATATGACAAAGCTGTTTTTTAATAAAAGCATAAAACGTAATTTGTTTAAAGTTAGAATAAAGATGTCTGTGATGAAAATTACATGATGAAAATCAAAAATACAAGCATAAAATAGTTCTTTATTTCAATGTATATTATGCACAACATGATATACAAGTAATCATATATATAAAAAAGTTTTAGATACAAAACATTCATTAAGTCAATTATTGCTGTGTCGCTGATATGTAGCACCATAATTATACGATTGTTTTTTCATATTTATTTTTACGGCAAAAGTGGAAGACATTTTATCCGCTTTTGTTATTTGAATCCCATTTCTCTTTAATTTTCGTAGAAAGAATTACTAGTAATTGAAAAAGCATTCCATCCACAAAGCTTACTACAATTTCTTTTTGCGATTGTAAGTTTAAGTCTTTTGTTTAATCATAACATTTCTTGATTTTTAGTTACTAGTACTAGAAATTTCTTGTCTCTTTTTCAACAACATATTTTAAGATTTTCAGACATTTTTCTTTTGTCATTTACAAAAGTTCCAGACAAGTTTTTTCAAGTTAAAGATGGCAACGTTTGAACAAGAAACACTTGCTCAGTTCAACAAATTCGCACGAGATCCTTTCAGTCGAAGTTTTCTCCATCTCTTTAGAAGTCCATTTGTCAATTTCTGAACTGTATTTAGCTGTTTTTCTTTCGGTGTAACTGATATTGAGGTTTGTGGTTGAAGGCGAGCTTGTCGAACAATGTCTACTAACTGGCCGCTTTGTGTCATATAACTAAATCATTCTTCAAAACAAAGGATAACTCGACATTTAGATATATCGACGACGTATTGAGTACAATGGTTATTTCCATTCTTATGTCAATACGATATATCCCTGTGAACTTGAAATAAAAGATAACTCAGAGTCTGACACATCTATTTCATATTTAGATATTTTACTTGAAAAGGACGTCAATGATTATCTAACTACCAAGCTTTATGATAAACGTGATGACTTTTTAACTTTCAATCGTCATTTTTCTTGTGTAAAAATATACCTTTACTGCATTCGGGATTTATATCTCTGAATTAATTCAATCCACATGAGCATCATATACGTTTGAAAAATTTCTAAAACAATTGATAAATTGCTGAAACAAGGATATCAACAGTCTCGTTTAAAGTTTGGTCACAATACAGTTAAAGTAATCATTTCTTAAGTTCTATGGTCGATTAGAATGACCTTATCAATAAATACTGCTTTATTATTTGGTCAAATGCTGACTGATGTTTTCCATACTACTTGTGAGGCCATTACATACACGCTGAATTGTCGACGCTTATTTCCGTTATTTCCCGATCGTGATTAGGAGCACACGGCGGGTGTGTCCGATCAGTAGGTGATGCTCACTCCTCTATGATACCTGATCCCGCCTCTGATTTTTTAGACGTCCGTTTTTTTCTATGCTTCCATGTATTTCATGATACTCCTATCCTTATTAAGACTATCTTGAACATTTAAAAATAAAAATACAGAAGTTAAAATTTAATGAAAATTTTAATGAAAAAAGTAACAATTACAAGACTAGTATGTTCAACGTGAACATTTCCGATGCCATTCTGTTCAAACACATTCACACTATTCATAGGCACTGTACATCACACATGTTTTTCAATCATACGGTTTGTTACTTTTTTCTTTAGATAGTCCAATTTTTTTAAGTTTGTTAAAAAAGCGTTTGGTAAAGCTTGTAGCTTTGGGTGTCTGTGCTTCTTCCGATGTCGTCTGTTTCCTGTCTTCCCGCCTTTGAATGACCTTGCGGACGATGCCGACTAGGAGTTCATCGATGTTGTGGTTAAGGACGACAGACGTTTCTGTATATTTACACCTGTACTTGTCAGCAATCTTCTGGGCCTCTGAAAAAAGTTTAAAGCGTATACACTTTGATTTGTTATATAGTTTGCACCCCCGAGAACAAAAAAGGTAAAGCCTTCAAAGATTCAATTTTATTTTTCTCCTTTTAACTTTTATTTGTTTATTTATTTATTTTTGTTGGTAAAAGCTATGCTTGACAATTCTCTTTACGGTAAATTTGAAATTAAATTGGAAAAAAATGAAATTAATACATGCAATTATATCTAGCTACATCCAATTCAATGAACACACTATGTTTACCTCGTTCAGAAACTGTTCTGTTTCTAGCTAAATCGCATTTGTTTCCTACGAGAAAAATGGGAGAGTTGTATTTCATCTTGTCTCGTATGATTTCGATTTTCTTGGTTGCATATAAGAATGAAGAAGCATCAACGACAGAAAATACTACCACAACTGCATCAACTAGAGATGTTTTCTGACTTTCCTGTAACAAAAAAAAAACAGTATTAACACGCATTCTCTGTAAGCACCAACGAATTTACTATAGGGCTTGGAAACGACATGTCTCAGATTTTGATGAAATTTTTACCATCTATATATTTGCCCCTTTGAAAAAATATTCAAAATAAAAAACATAAAACTTTTTGTAGCATATCGGAGGTCTGTATTTGTTCTGCTCCTTTTAAAAAAAAATTGTTTATTGGACTTATGAGCTTGAATGCTGTTTGTTATCTCCATATATTTCATTACCATAGAATGCATATAATAAAGAAATATTTTTACATTTCTTGAGTGCGTAATCTTAATATATTTTTGGCTAACATATGACGAAACGTTTGCCAAACATTTCGCTATGTTTCTGAGACCCAGTCACCATAAAATATATTGTGCTTCATTATAAAACAAATAAGATTAATAAAAATGCCTTTAGATTAACGGAGATTTATATACTGTGCTTCTGTGTAATTTGTAGCTTTAAATTGTGTGTACGTTGCGTACATAATAACTGTTCATTGTTTAAGAACCGTGTTACTAAACACACTTGGACGTTGGTCATATTAGATCACTTTATAAAAACCGAAATGCCCAAAATAAAATAAAGTTCAAAAGTTTTAAGAATAGAAAACTATCCCCAGTCTTCCGTATATTTGCAGTTATTATTTTTCTGAGATTTCTTGGACTTGCGCCATAAATTGCATAAATTAATGCAATCTAGCATTCGAATACACTTAGAAATACTTGGTTAATTTAACTTGTGTGCCTCGTAAAGCGTAAAGCGTTTGTCGTGATTAGTACTAGAAATCATTCTGTTTACTGGCTCATGTGGCCAATATTGGGGATTAGAAGTGTTCCGTGGAGTTGGGTCGAATAGATACCAAGTGAGAGTTACTTATAAATTCTAGACTTACTAATGTTATCTAGTAGATCTATCCAATACCTAGAAAAAATCTTTAGGTAGTGATTGTATGGACGTAAAGATTTACTATGCTTCTTAGTGACTGTTACTATTTATTTTTTTTTTTCAATGTAAACATTATTGTTTGCGTTTTTTACCACATTGGAATTTTGAAAAGTTATTGGGTATAGTAAAAAAAAAATAGACGACACAAAACGTGCATATATTTCGTACCGAGGAAAGAGAGGAAAGAAGGATGGGTTGATGATTAGATTTCCAATTCGAAAACCGTTTATTTCCTGTATATAACTAATTTTCTAAGGACTATGGGATGATTTACTTTTTCTAAGGGAGGATCAAATGTCTTTTAGAGTCCTTGAAGACGTTAATTTATTATCAATGAAAATCCCTCATGGGATGCGTGGGTGATATTGAGTAGTTGCTTAATCCCTCCAATCTCTTTTAAGCATCGACTTATCTGTTCTAGTATATTATTGTCTTCACGCTATACATGTTAATCTCTGAAAAGCTAACATGTTGGATAAACAATCGATTTCTTACATAAAGTTAAAAACATTTACCTTCGCAGGGAATCATATACTTACGTTTCAGTTAAAAATCAAAAGAAGAAAGCAATACTCTCTATGCTTAGATTACCTGATTCCCAAATTAACTTAGACATACATGCATATCATGAAGGATAAGGAGGTAACGAACAGATTTTAGTATCAAAGTCCGTAAAACAATACAGAATAGGAGCAGAGCAAACACGGACCTCCGAAACATCAGAGGTGGGATCAGGTGCCATATAAAAAGTACAAAGAAGTTAAGAAAAAGAAATGAAGAACAAAGTCAGAATCTAGAATGAAAGAACGCATTGCAGAAATGTTATTCACAATTTAAAAAAAGTGCATGTATATAAATTTATATGTTAATTGATATAGATGACTTTCACCTTTGTTGGAAATTTGCAAATTTCACATTGAATTATCTTTTAAGAACATTAATTGCACTGCAAAAGAAGTAGATATGATCTGGAATAAAACGTCTAGTTGGGTTAGTGGTATTGGTGGTGGTGAGGAGGAGGGGGTTACCCTCTTCCACTTAGAAGAATATCATTGGTAGGATTCTTTGAGATTGTTCACTTTTTGTTATTTTCAGCGTTGTATTTTCAATAGTTTACGTTATCATTATTTTACAGTGCATAAAATTGAATAATTTATTCATGCTTTCTTCAAACTACTTATTAAGATATTTGAGGTAAATGGGTATTGTATTCATTTATGTGAGGTAGGAAAAGCTTCTACGTTAAAAACAATAGATTAGAGTTGTGGCATGCATTACTATGCCAGATTTTTACATTGGTTTTCAATAAATATTGTACGTAATTTTAAAATAAAGATGTGAATTTAGCATGCAAGTAATTATTGAAAAGTCATTAATGCATCTGAGTCTTCCGATTATTAAAAATATATATCTGTAAACCCCACCCCTTAAGTTCTGTTTGTGGATAATCGCTCTTTACTATATATCATTTTACTTTGTCAACTTTGAATCTGACCTTTTTAGGGACAGTAAAATCTTGTATAAATAGAACCGAAATATTTATATATATTCAGGAAGAAAAAACAATTACTCACCAATCAATAAGCTGGGAATTCCCGAAACATTGGCCACAACAATATATTATTCCCCTATAATTATTGAATACCGATGCCACAGGCTTTTTTCTACTTAACTAGTTATTAATAATTCAGTTTTTGTAAATAATTTGTTGACAAACATGGATTTTTCGGACAATATGACAGAGTGTTTAGTCATGTATATTTGTGTGTAATATATTGACGAAGCAAGGGATTCCGTAGCGTAAATTTAAAACAAAATCTGTAAAAGCATCTTGTTTGAAAAGAGGGTTTTACCACTTGAACTGATAATTTGAATCGATTATAACATACTCTTTTCATTGGAGAGAGAGAGAGAGACAGAGAGAGAGAGAGAGAGAGAAAGAGAGAGAGAGATTTGATCTCACTCTTATACTTACAACCTCCTAACTTCTGAGAGATATTTTCTTCCTAAATGATGAAATATAAAATAACAAAAATAAGATATCTGAAATCGATTATGTCCATTTGTAATAAATGAAAAAAATGAAATTTATAAAAGCCTTGTTTTAACAGCCAAACTTTTGAGCTAACACCATACAGATATTAAACTACCAGCAGTGTTTACAAATGTGAAAAAAAGACAATTGCAATGACAATCGACATATTCAAGAAACATATTTGTTTCCCACTCTACCCCTTAAACTAGAAAGCATAGAGTCAATTGAAGTGGGATCTCAAAAATAAAAGACTGACACGTGCCCATTCTACAAGTGTGAAGGTGGAACTCTGTTTCAATAGAAGGCAGTGCTGTAACGGTTATGTAAAGCGGACTTAATTACAAAAGTCTGTGACATGTTTTTTTATTTTTAGTAGCGAGAAGAAAAGGCTCAAAATAAAATCAAAAAGCTCTAAAAACGCTTTGTTGAAAAAACACACACACAATAAAACGCCTTAAAGATAAAGCAACGTGTTCACATGAAGCGTGTAAATCTGTCGTGATATACAGAAAAAAACATCGTCAAATTCATCATCTGCCTTTGGAAATGTGGGCGTGAAATCCAACTAATCTAGAACATTGATCAAATTAAAATAATACTTTCTTCCTAATCAAGTAAATAAATAGTTGCATTATTGTCAGAAAATCTCTTGAGATTTGTTCCGAGGGAAATAGTTCATTTAAACAAAACGGTTGATAGAGTGCATCGAAAAGGTTATTGTATAAGATTTTTCAACCTCAAGGGACTTCTTTAGCTCTTAATGAATCAATTTTTTTTTCTTTTGATAATATTCATATTTGTGCTGAGAATTCTTCATGTTTTATTCTGAACCTTTTTCATTACATGTGTCTTAATATGCTTTAAAGTCTAATACTTCCTCATCAAATGCTGAGACCGCTTCATTACAGGCTACATAGGCAATTTAGCCACATATGATCCACATATGCATTGCCATTCATACTATACGTTTCAAATGTGGATTATCATATGAGAATCATATGTTTACACATATGTATATCATATGATCGTATTTACATATGATTCTCATACTATGCTGCCTCCATCTTTCACGCCACTTATTGTTAACTAAACTTGTCATAACAAATGCAAAATAACAAGAATTCAAAGTTAAGTCATAAGAACTAAGTCAAAACACTTAAGAAATAAGTCAAAACACATAAGATATAAGTCAATTTCCCTCAAGGGCGTCCGTAATAAACAGATAAAAATTTAGTAATCACATCAGTTTTGTACGTTTAACTACAAAACTACAATTAATCGTTCTCAATAGCTTACCTACACTTAGTTAGAACTAATAAAAAAATCTCAAAACAAATAAGTCAAAACAAGTAAGTTAATATAACAAATAAGTCATAACAAGTAAGTCAATGTCCCTCCAGGGCTTCCGTAGATATCTGTACTGCTTTGCATATAAAATAATGGAAGTTTGGAAAACATTTTTTTTTCCTTTTTATTCAAATTGTTTTCTAACTCGAAACAAAAAGTTTTATAGAAACAATAAAATAAAAACGTAGCATGTTCTTGATGGTATTAAGCATGTAAAGTTATGGAATTTTCTTGCAGTTATTCACTAACACATTTACAGCAAGAGCATCTCGTAAACCTTAAAAATGATAAGATCGGTTAATAATTTCATTGCCAGGGCACTTAATTTTCTTTTTAAAAAAACTAAAACAATTATAACCCAATCAATTGGAAACGATACAAAGTTTTGCTTAAGGGCTGGAACTATATGCGACTAATGTAGGTATTTGTGGAAATTGGAACAGTAGTGCGAACGACTTCCTCTTATGGGAAACGAAGACAAATAATCAATAACTATAAAAGGAAGGAAAAAACATTAAGTGCACTTGATGCAACCCTCCGGGAGAGTGGAAAATGATTATATTGTAACAGATTTGGGAGAAAATAGGTTTGTCATCCTGGAAACGTTCATTTACTATTGCGTAACAATACGATAAACAGGTAGAGGGTGATTTGAATTTCTAAACATAGGTAATGGTTTCAAAAATAGATGTGGGGGTTTCTGGCTTGATAATCCTATAAAATTGGTGTAAAATATAAAAGTTAGATAATATAGTTTAATGATTCTATATTTAAGGCTTAATGTCGATTTCATGTTTTGTTAATCTTTTACACATTGTTCTTGCATGCATTTAATGTCATTAAACAAATGTTTGGATACATGTTATTTAGGTCAAGTATTTTTAGAGACGGTTTATTTCATTGGAAATAATTAATACTTATAAACGTATACATATGGATCGTCATGTATTTTGTATACAGATGTTCAAATTTTTAACATTTTTAAAACGCTTAAAATATATTAGTCAAGATATAAAATTTTAGGTACCCGATGACTTATTTTAGCCACGATAATAATATGCAAGAGGATAAATAAATAATTATCAATTATAAAACGACAATAGATGAGTCTTATTTATAGAAGGGAGTACAAGAGAAAGCGACATTTCCAACACAGCATATGACATGACTTTTTTATGTCATCTGGAATAGAACATTTGAGCTATGCTATTTAGGTCTTATGCTACTCCACTCTCTGTGCCGTGTTGTTCTGTTACATCACAAGAATTTGGCTCTTTATTCTCTTTTTCTGTTACAATGGTGCAACGTGTTTTTAAATGAACTGATCACGATTCTATTCGTATCTTTAATTCATTTTATTAACATTTTTTCTTAGGTGTCTTGATCATATTCAATGCACCATTTCATATTTACTTACCATAAACTCTGTTTCTTCAACAAACTGCACACAATATTCATCTTTATTTAATAGAAGGAAAATATCCTCCGGCGATTCAGCTTCTTCTAAAATAAGATGTAATTAATAAAATTAAAAGGCCTACTTGGTATTGACAAGATCCAGAACAATCTTAAGATCTTTTTCAGACGTTATGAATAAAAAATCGTACATTAAAAACGCCAACCTCTTTGGTGATTTAAGTAAAATTCCTCAGACGTTGAGAACTGGCTTTTCAATGTATGTATTCCTACTTCATCGCGTCCAACTAATGCCACCCTGACAACTTGTACAACACGTGGCGTTTCATTGTCAGCACTCACCGAGGCCTCGACACTGCCGTCATATTTCTCACAAGAGTTTATACTGATGGTGCTCTGTCTTCGAAATAAGTCCCCACGGTTCTTTAAACCATCCCTAGTTAAGTGGAATGACCGCACCCTCTCTAATGGACGAGATTCTGGGGGTGCCAAGAACATTTTTGGACTTGCCGGACTTGGCAAGCTATTACGTCGCGCCAAGTTGACATCCAGTCGAACATGGTCAGGTTTTTTCAGCTTAAAAGAAGACGCCCTTTTAAACCCTGATTCTGACATCTCGTCGGGGGGGCGAAGAAGCCCCACGGGGTCCCGACATTCTTTTCGACCTTTCTCCGTTGACATAGTGCTGCGTCTTTCGTGTTTATGTTGTTATGTTGCAATATATAGTAGATTGCAACAATATTTGATGCATCTGGGAGGTGTAGTCAAGAGTGAATCATAAGTACGCGTCAGTTGCTGAAACATTCTTGTTTTTGATGGGTGCTTAAGATTGGTACTTCCCCCTACAGCATGATTTACATCGCATTTCATTTATCTATATACCTGAATTTCGTCATGAAAAAGTTCTTCATGTACTTTGATGAGTTTGAATTCTAGGACGAAATAATGAGGAGTTTATCGATACAATTTTTAATAATAAATGATTTCTAAAATTGACTCATTCACCGAATTAAATGACAATAGATTCAATCGATTTTGAATGTATTGTAATGTTTGAAAAACGCAATTTAACTATTAACAATTTCAGAGCACAAGCCAAGAAACCTTCTATTTCTTGAATGATGGTGCCATTTTTAGTTTCCTGCTGTGATGCATTATTTTCGTATTACAAAGGAATGACAAATATTCACGCATGATGCTATTGGTGTTTCTAGAACGTTGAGATATACTGAGCTTGAGGCGTTTTCGGCACACCCATCTAATTTACACATTTATGCGTGCATATGGCATCTACTATTAGTAATAAAATCCCATGAATGATTTTATTTCATATAAGAATTTTTCAAATTTTACTTTATGCACTGGTGTTGAGGCATTTCGTAGTCACATAATTTTATGCATAAACCAAACTCAAAAAGGTAGTTTTTAAGTATTTTTATTATAAAGGTAAAAAAAGAAAATAAAAATGAAACAAGACAGATACAATCGGTATTAAAGAGATAAAATAGAATTGATCAAAATTCCTCCCGTTAGAATCGCATCAAACACACGAAGATCATCCAAACATTCTTATCGTGACTCAGCGCATCATCTTTCACCTTTAACATGTCAGTCTGTGCCGATCTCTGTTATTCAAGTACATACTGTACATACATTCAAACCATAGTCATAACAACCAAGCATTCATCAATGATATGTATAAACTACGTCTATATGCTTTGCTGGGAATAATTATCCTATCATCTATTTCACACATCAAATAACTTGGTGCACGAAAGTTCATGGTGTCCAATTTTCATCAGTTTTTGCAAAAGTATTTTCGTAAACATGGATGCTGTTTTGGGGTCTTTCGTCATATCTCCGTCTGTGTTGGTAGTGTAGCTGTGACGTCTGCTGCGAACCTGACGTATAATTCCCGCCAAAAGTTGATCCACATTGTGGTTCAAAGCCACAGATGTTTCAATGTACTTGCAGTTATATCTGGTGGCTACTTTTTTGGCGTCTGTAAAACAGAAAATGAATAAAACTGACAGAAAATTTTAACGAAATGAAAATTTATTGTGATGAAATAAAGAAATTGTACTTTTAAGACACATATGTATTTAATGTAAGCGTTAAAACGTACACTTATTTTTCGGAGTTTAAAATGTTATAATTGCTCGACTTTAAGGAAAGACGGGAAATTGTAAATGTGAATTTTAATCCAGTTTTATTTTGAATTCGTACCCTTTTCTGTAATAACTCTTTGTCTTGCCAGGTCGACTTTATTTGCTACAAAGAACAATGGTTTGTCGAATCCAATCTCCTGTCGTATCATTTCTATTTTTCTTGTTCCGTTCTTAAAGGATCTGGCATCAACAACGGAGAAAACAACCACAATGGAATCCACCAACTCATTTTCTGCTTGATTCTACAATCATATCAAGATCAACGTAAGTTTTTTTTTTCCTGAATATTCTTAATTCAAACTTTCTTATAATACTAGCATTTCTTCTTTTTTTTCCAAACGTTTACCATATTTTATTAATTTTTTTTTATTTAATCTAGATGTCCCTAACTTTTTATTTTCAGTCAGTAATCTTTTGAGTCAAAGAACGTTCAATCATTAAAAGTGATCCGACGTATTAAATAAGCCGACATTTTTACATCATTTATAAATTATCTCCCCCACCTGGACCTTAATTTTAAAGAAACTGGAACTGCCTACTGCACACTCAAATATCCTTTTGCGATATTTATGAGATCTAGCGCACAATTATTAAAAGTAACTAATTGACAGACAGACAGACGACAGACAAACTCTCACGCTAGCCGCCGGATTACGTGAGCTACAAGCTATAAGTCTTTTTTATGAATGAAATGGAGTAAAAATGTTAATATATCAGTTCCCTGAGTTCGTTGTGGGTGTATTTGAGGACAACGTTTTAAAGCTTTATACACGACTATATAAATAACACAAACACGCTCTGCTTTATCAGAGAAGTATTTTTGTCCTTATTACATATCCTCATTATAGAAAATTAATTATATTAATAATTATCATTTGTTTATAATTCCCACACAAAATACGGAAATCACGTGCACGAAAATATCCTAGGTAATACCTTACCCAGTTCTAAATACAATTCATCTGAGAAATCTTAAACACACGCAGAAATCTCATACAATTGTACTTTCTCTCTCAATAACGCTTTCCGTGACTTTGTGTATTTTATATTTCTGTTTTTATCAGATTTATTACATGTTGGGCGATCACAATGGCGTAATGCGCGTTGATATCAGCTTACCGCTAACTCTGTTTCATCAACAAACATCACATATGACTCTTCGTCATCCATCAGAACGCAGATTTCATCTTGATCTTTCACATCTAAAAAAAAAGAAAAACTTATTGGAAATGATGGAGAAATATTATATTCTTATTGCGTAGGTTTATTTTTTTTTTTCGCAGGGTTATTTTACAAATGCTATCATCGAAATTTGCAAAATTATATGTATTATAATCTAAAACTTTTGTTCTCCATTTTGAGACAAATAAACTTAACTTTTCCTTTTGACTCTATTACATCATTAGTATCTTTTAAATTTAAAAAGATACTTATCTTAGTAAAATAAAGTTACTAAGGTCATCTTAATAAAAATAGTTTGTTTGCCCTCTAAGACCGGCTTGCTAAAACAGCTCGACTCAAAAACTTTTTCCAACCTCCAGGAATTAAGATTTTTTTTTCTCTTCAGTACTTAATTTTCTAATTCCGACAACATATATTAGTATGTTGAAATTTCTGAAAATTAAAGATCTTCCCATCTACCCATCGACCAAATTTTCCACCCTGAGTCGGGAGAGGGCAAGCAAACATCATTTTAAAGACGACCCAAGACGTTTCTCATAATTTTACATCCTTGTGGAACTAACCGTTAATAACTGCATTCGTACTCACCACGATTGTTAATGTAGAGTTCTTCTGAAGTTGAAAATTGATTTTTGAGCGATTTTTTCCCGACGCCTTTGGAGCCAATAATGGCCACCCTTAGCTGTTGTTTCGGACAGATGCTTTCCATGGATGACGTTGCTCCAGTGGAACATGATTCGTATCCCTCACTGGTTGAAAAGCTAGATAAACTGTGTGGTCTGAATTTGTCCCCGCAGTTTTTCAGTCCATCTCTTGTTAAACTAAAAGATCGCACTCTTTCCAAACTCGGTGACCGAACAATTGACTCGATAACAGTAGGACTTGGTAAACTGTTCCTTCGTTTTATCTTTGGTAGAACAGCTAAGGACGTTGGTCTCTCAATCCGGAGAGATGAAGATCTTTCAACTTGTTGCGACTTTTTGACCAAAAGTGCTTGGTATTGCAGCATTTCAAGCTGTTCCATGGCTGAAAACCTCGATACAACTTTCTCAAGATACAAAGTTTAGGTAAATATGCACTCTCTTCTTCTCTTTAAGATATATATACCCTATCTCCCAAACAGCTGACTCACAGAGTCTATGTTATAGCTGACGTCTGATATTCTAAGGTGTGCAGAGATGATACACTAAATCACTGAAGGTTATACGGGGAAAAAGAAGTCGGTTGCGGATAAAACATTAATAATCAAAATAAATAATATCACATGAACCTATCGCCATGTCTTACAGAGCGTTTTTGGATTATGCAATTGTAGTGAGTGCAGATCACTTGATATTGGTCGATTGCAAAAGATTCAAGAGGTTCAGGGTGTCTGCATAATTTCTTCACCCATTCACTTAGAAAATTTCTTATCCCAAGTGTATTGCTCTTGATAAATAGATAAAAGAATTTATAGTTTAAGCGCCATCTTATGAATTACAATTTTTTCCGCTTTTTTCTTTTTAATGGCTGCTTTCAATATTTTACAATGTTGTTTTCTTACATACTTGATAGTTGTTTAAACAGTATTTCCAACACATCCATTAAATTATGATAATTTTGTATGCTACTATTAAAAAGATTTGAAATTTAGATGAAACATTAAAGAGTTTAAACAATTTTTGAAATGATTTAAACAAGTGGAGGAAACAAGAATATCAACAGTCTCGTTTAACGTCAGCATTTGTAAGTTTAATGGTCGATCCATGTACAAAGACCATGTCAGAAAATACAATCTTTTTTTTCATATGAATTCTAAGGTCATTATCACAGGAGGGTGTGACCGGTCGGCAGGGGATGCTCACTTCTCCATGTCACCTGATCCCACCTTTTATGTTTAAGAGTGCCCTTTTTGATCTGCTCCTGATTTTAATTGTTTGAATTAACTTTTGAGCTTGAAATTTTAAAAATCTGGATTTTGGATGAGGTGTCATGGAGGAGCAAGACCGACTACAGCCCATGTGTTCTGTGTGTGCAACAAGTCTCCATCCCCAGCCACTTCTCTTATTGTTCCTTTTGATCTGTAAAGCTAATACTCGGATTATAGGCTGTAACGGGGTCTGTTACCTGAATTAATTATTCATTATCAATTTTTATATTTTTATTAAACATTGGTTATTATTATTTATCGATAAAAATTCCGAAGTTTCAACAATAAAGCCTTGCAATTAGCTATATAATCTCATTGTTTGTATGCTGAACATTTGTACTGGTCATTAATCAGTACATGTGTAGTAGTAAGGTAAACGAGTGCTTAGTCTTCACACTAAAGTACCAAGATGACTATGTTTACCTCAAGACTGATGTAAGGAAACCATTGCCAATTACAAAGCAGACAAACACACAAATTTCTGTGTTAATCAGGGAAAATGACTGATAATTTGAGATTTGTGGATTTGCACGTAAACAAGGTTATATATACAAGAAGGTTGGTCAGTAATTGCTTGTCATGAACATAATCTTATCTATTATATTTTTGCGCAATGGTCAGTTTGAGCAATAAACATCAACAAATTAAGCAACGGGATCAGTTGTTTTGATCATCTTTGCATTCTGCTTTCGCTTTTTTTACCTTCGAAAACAGTATACCATAATGCGTTTGATTTAATCAGGCACCAAGGCCATAAAATGAAAACAGACCAAAGTCAAAAGTTTAACTTCTTATAATAAGAGAGAAAAAGAAGCGTATTCTAAAGTTACACAATTTTGCAAAGCTTAAAATTTGTTTGTTAATGAAAATCAAGATATATTAAATCTAATTTTTACTGAACTTTATTTTTATTTAATTATCTTCAGGTTTTCTCCATTTTAATGATTCTTACTTGCATCATCTACAAAATATAAATATTAACACAAATATGATTTTGCGAATAAAATAACGGAGTAGCTTAAAACATAAAAAAGTGAAGGTTGCCTATCAAACAAGTATTCGGTAAATGAGAAAGGTCGTAGAAGGGTTAACCAAAAAGAGTACAAAAAAGAAGATGTCAACACGCGTGATTGTTGTTTACTGAAGAAATAAATCGGCTGATGGATGAGACGAATACATATACATGTAACTGGGAAGATGACTTTAGGTAGATGCCAGAATAGGTAAATTCGGGGGATTTTCGTGAAACCCCCAATTTGTTTCTCTGAATGTTTCAGCATACTTTTATTAATTTTTTTCTCATAAAATACATCTTCTAGAAAGACCCAATGAAAACCAAAGGATTTTTGTAATAATGACTTTTTAATTTTGTCAAGGAAAACAATAATAAAAGTACATTTTCATGCCAAATTATAAAAGGAATTTATTAAATAAACATTTTTAAAAATACAACGCATTAAGTCAAGCTGATATTTATGTATAATTAGTGTATGCTATTAAACTACATTTCTACTCTATTATTAACTTAAATATTTCATACATAACTAATATATAACTTTGCATATTTTTGTATATAATTTAGTCCCTCATCCCTTCTTTGCTACAACATACTCTAAGGCCATCCAAGTCTTTATCGATTTCTTTTCACAATGTTCACCATCATGTTTTCTTTGGTCTTCCTCTGTTTTTCCTTCCTAATTGAGTCATCCTTAAATTGACTACCCTTGACATAGCTATGTTTCAATTTCTCAGAAAATGACCAATCACTTCCTATTGTTATTCTTTAATCTTGTTAGATATAGCAGCTATTTTTTTTTTCAAATCCCTCATTTCTGGTCTTGTTCGAGCAGAATATTGAATTAAGGAGGCGGGGAGGGACAAATTAACCATCAGATATAACTTATTTAGATATGGTATCTTAAGCTGTCAACAATTATTTGCCATAGAAAATTTTCATACATTTTACTTTTAAAATTTGATCATTTCTGTGTATCTTTAATATAGTTTTTTTTAAAAAGGCCACAACTTCACAGCCCTCTTAAACATAAAATGCCCAAGTAAGCATATAGGACCTATGGTTCAATTATGAGAATATCAGATATAAAGCCATTGCTCGTCTTAAATTACGAATTAAATAAAAACTTTCAATGTACAAAGGGTTTTCAAAAAAAAAAATGGGTGAGGGACTCTCAATTATATACCAAAAGATTATTTGGCTACAGATGAAAATGCAAGCAAATGTCTTGGAACCTTTTTTGTAGAAACTGTCGTTCAATTCTTTCTACGCCCAGAAGACATCGGGATGAAAACAGAGAATCATGTACCCTTTTGAACATTTACGGGAAACGACCAATCGTACAAAAGATAGTTTTGCTTCAGCCTGACATGTAAGCGGACTCTGGTAAAACGGTTTTGTGACAAAAAGTTTTTTTTTAACTTTTAACCCACAGTGGTCTCCAGGATGAAATTGAAAGCTAAGTATATATATATATTGTGTTTCCACAGGGCACTACCAACACAATTTAAAACACGATATGGTTACTGAGTACTAGTAGCTAAAATGTAACAATTCTTTGAACTAAATTTCTTTTGAAAAAATGTTTTGAATCTTAATAGTCCCCTAAAACAACCATGCAATTTAACTATGTATCCTTTGCACATATCTACATGGTGTACCAATATGACCTTTTTGCTGTTATTTGTAATCTGAGGTCATGAAACCAGTTTCTTGTCAATAAACTCCCTTTCGACTACAAAAATTTCCCATAGAGAGAAAAAAATCCTTTGAAACTCTATATGTACAGGACACACCCCATTACAAATTGGATACTGCTTAAAATGTGAAGAGTTTGTGTGAGGTGACAGACGGACTAATCGCGGTTAAGTTTCTTTAAAACACACGCTTAATATGAACCACCATGACTTAATAATCATACTAGGTTTTTGCCAAACAAACCCAGTAAAGGTAGATTAATCTCTAGTAACTTGTGATGGCAACGATTCTTATGTACTGGTTTCATTAATACTGGACTTCTATTATTAGACAAAAAATACCTCTCTCAAATATTGTATTATTAACTTCATAGTTTCAGATGTGGGAAGATATGAATAAAAGTGAAAAAAAAAATGGCCAAACCTTTCAATTAAAATTTTCATTAGCAAATTTGTACAACCTAGGTACAATTAGGCCTATGCAAAAGTTTCATTGATCTGTGAACAATGCAAATTAATTATGTGACTTTATCACATACAGTATATCTACATGGTGTACCAAAATGAGCTCTGCTGAATTTGTAAGTTGATCTCATGGAATCAGGTTCTTGTCCATAAATATCCCTTTAGTTTTGGGACTAAAATAATAACCCAGAAAACCAGAGAGAAAATTCCTTCTAAACTGTATATGTACAGGACACACCCCATGACAAAATTGATACTGTTTAAAATGTGAAGAGTTTGTGGGAGAGTGACGGACGGACTAATCGCAATTCCAATGATGTCTGTAAGTTTCTTTAAAAAGTACAGGTACTATAAACTACCATGTCTTAATGATTATAGATTTTGCCATACAAACCCAGTAAAGGTAGGTTAATCTCTGGTAACTAGTGATGTCAACGATTCTTCTGTACTGGGTTGATTAATACACAATGTACTGGACTTTCATAACTAGACAAAAATGACCTTTTTGTTATAAATATTGTTAAATTAACTTCATAGTTTCTTATGTGGGAAGGTATGAATTAAGGAGAAAAAAAATGCCAAATTAGGTCTCATTAGCAAACCTGGGTACAATTAGGCCAATGCAAAAGTCTCATTGATCTGTGAACGTTCTGTCATATGTTTTATAAGCTTATTCCTTTCTTTGAACCAGATCATTACTCTCTGACAAGACGAACAAAAAAGTATCTCAAATAAATGTCATTAATGTACCATTAGTTTATCTATTTGAAAATGCATATTCTTTTAATAATTTAAGCTGTTGATGTTCAGAGTTTTCACCTTTGAGATACTGTTTATGTTGACAAGTCGTTATGCTTTTTATTGTTATCGATTATTTATCGATCATGCTTTCTCACATCGTTGTAAAACATCAGCATGTATTCTAAGGAAGGTATATTGGTGTTACGCTAGCCTATCCATCCTTCTTTCACAATATCATCTTTTTTCATGTTTAAGCAGTTGTAAATTCGTAAATTCGAATAGACTGGGGTTCCCTATAAAGGTTAAATAAAGTTTCGGATATGTGATATTTTTTCCGAGGTTCTAAGAAGGGGAATGCTTTATATGTTTGCAGTAACCAAATCACCTTTCAGAATGTAAGAAGTGGTATGATACCCCGTAGATAAGCAACAAGGTATCGATCATAAACTCTCAGAGGGAAATCCACTTTTGGGTCGCAAAAACTTTCATTCTGAAATGCTTTTTAATTAAAATTAAAACTTAGCTGAATTTCAAATTGGTAATAATTATATATTACATGAAATGCAAACGAAGTACTACGGGAGCATTTTACGTTTATTTTCATAATTATACAATGTATGTATCTCTATAATAAGTAAATAAAATTACCACTGTCTCTTTTTCATACCCATCGTTAAAAACAGTATGGAGTAAGGAGAGTGTATTTAGAGATAACTATTTTCGTGCAAGTATTACTTTCTAACACAGTACAAATAAGATAGCATCTAGTTTCGTATGCAAACTCAAATAATACATAATTCACTGTAATAACATATTAACTAAAATAAGAAGTAGACAAATTATGCTTATTAGGGACGCAGGCTTATGTAAGATTGCACTCAGAAAATATTGATCATTAATTAATCGGATAAAATTCATTCATATAGTTACGTGTAATATGCTATTTCTGGTTCTATATCATAGAAGAATCATAATGCTATACAGATTTCAGCAACATCAATGCAGGTGTATTTACGTTTATTGTTAGAAAATATCGTGACTTATGGGTTGTTTACTTAGGAATGTATCTATTATTATTGTTGTTTGCCATGTTCTGGACATTGAAGGACATACTAGATCATTTTATCTGTGAAACCTTTTAATGCTTCTTTTGACCGGTCATTTTCCAGATTAAGTCATTTTTTAGTAGTTCACATTCGATATAATTGCTGTCCGGAAATAAAAATGTATTTCCTTGTGATGTTACTAACGCCTTAATTTATTGAGTACGTTGGATGATTTTAATAACAGACAAACATATGGTTTGATAAGATGGTTTAAAAAAAAATCAAAATAACAAAATAAAGATAAGCTTTTCTATTACCAACTTCCCTTATTTGCATTACAGCAACTTATTCTAAAAACAGTAGACGTTCCAAGGGTATCAACAGTCCGTTTAAAGTCAACATATCGCAAAATTCTACGGTTAATATATTGACCTTGTCAGCAAATACATTTTATCGCTATAAACGTTAAACGTTGGATGACCTTTTCCTTATAAAATGTTAAACAATTAGTTTTTCCATTGATTTATCCATGATTTCTCCGTTTGCCGGATTATGACAAAGAGCACACGTTGAATGTAACCTAGTCAAAATGAAATACTTACTCCTCTATGGTATCTGATCCCACCTTTGTTGTTTTAAAGGTCCGTGTTTGCTCTCCTCCCAATCGTCTTGTTCCAAATGATTCTTCACCTTGATAACTATTCGTATTCTTCATGATTTATTTGTAACACCTCAAAAGTTTTACATGTATATAGTGTTGCACACCTTGGCACATTAACTGAATGTGTTGAGTATGTCATGAACTGTTTGCAAACTTTTTGCGATGTTTCATCTTTTAATACTCACTTGATTTTTATTTATTTACTTTATGTTGCATATTTCATTAGCATCGGATTGTTTCCTTTTCAGCTCATCTTAGCTTAAAACTCAATTGAGTTTTACTGATCAAAGGTAAGGGAGACAGATTCTGATGATGAAAATTGACATGATCACATTGATTTAGCAAAGCGTCAAGTGTACGATTTTTGTGAATAACCAAAATCTTCCGATACAGTCTTATGACAGTCTTACAACTACGACGGATCGTAAGATTATTTTGTGAAAAGATGTCCTGGCTTTTAGGATTTGTTTATATCCATAAATGCATTATTTGTTATAGAAGACGTTTCTTCCTTTCATATACCTTATAAACAGAATGTTGGCATTATTGGCGAGGGTGCTGAAAACGATAAAATTAAATATCGCTAATCGCTATTGATCAATTCCGCTTTCGTTGTAATAACTTCTTTAGTGAGCATTTTAAAATCGCTAAACTTACAACTCGCAAAAATAACATGGCAATCTCTGAGGAAAAATCGTAAAATTTGTGTTTCACTAAAATTGCCATTTAAACGATTATTCGGCATGAACATTTTATAATCAAAATGCATGTAAATAAATGTATATTCCCCTCGTATGAAACGTTTCATTTTTAAGACTTGCTAAGTTATACTCAAGGAAATGGTCCTCTTGTATCCAATGATAAAAATGAAATATATTTTAAATATGATTTCACACCTACAGGGCATCTCAATCAATTTTTTTTAAAAATAGCTACTGCTTAAAACATAAGACAAATATTGAAAATGATGATAGTGTGTCAGTCTGAAGGTTGAGCAAGGATAACACCAATTTACCAAGGGAAAAAGCGGCTGTAATTTTAAGCTGATTTCTAACAATGAAGTGAGAAGGTATATGATCATTATATCAATGATAAGTATAGGCCTATCAGCCTATCCTGAAAAGTACCTTAAAGGTGAAAGTTCTAAACATGAACAGCTCCAATCATGAAAGATAACGGTATATGTATTTTTAATAAAGCTAGTTAGTGATTCAAGTTTACATTATATATGAGTGTCTTTTTGTCCTTCTTGCCAGAGATTGCGATCTGATTCAAAGACCAGAACAGGCTTATAAAACATAATTTTATAGAACATTCACAGATCAATGATACCTTAGCAAAGGGATGTTCTCGGGTTGTACAAATCTTATTCATATATTCCCACATATGAAGAAAGCGTTAATTATACACCATTCATAACAGAGTGGTATTTTTTGTCTAATAATAGAAGTCCATTATTAATAAAACCAGTACAGAAGAATTGTTGACATCACTAGCTACCAGAGATTAACCTAACTATCCTGGGTTTGTTGGATAAAACTTTTATAATTATTAAGTCATACCAGTTCATTCTATCCGATTTTTTGAAGAAATAGAACGGATATCATTCTTATTGTTAAGTCCTTCTATCAACCTCCCAAAACCCCCTCACAATTTAAGTAGTGTCCGATTTGAAATAGTCCTTTACATACCATAGCTGTAGCCAGCCTTCTAAGGTTTTGAAGGATTCATTTTCTCTCTATGGGCAATTTTCGATGTTTTACGAAATGAACCTGGTTTCATAAACTCGGCTTACAATTTAACCCAGCGAAGGTCGTTAATTTTGGTATGTAGATAAAGTTTGATCAGGTTAGCTTTCATAGTTGTCCAAGGGGCCTATTAGGATTGAAAACTATAGGAACTTGCTTTCTTAAATTGTATCACTTTAGTTACACAAATTAAAGTAAATATGGGTTCATTTTCGTAAGCGCTACTGTTCGAGAGTAAATGTTTTTGTTTTGTCAGGACATAATTTCCTGGGTAACTAAAATATTTAGATGATTCAATGAATTAATATATTGACAATAAGAGTAATTGTTCGAGGGGATGTAATTCGAGGATAAGAGTTACCCACAAATTAATGATAAATGTTTAAATCGAGGCGAGATTCTCTTCGTTATTTTCACCCTTTTCACGTCAAAATACATTGTTATCAATCTATAGTAGTCCTCCCTTATTTAGAAAAGGTGTCTAGATCTGTTTCATTAAAACGAAATAATGAATAAAGATACATCTATTCTATGACGTCAAAATACTCATATACTCTTATTTCTAACAAAGACCATGAATGGAATCTTACTTGTAATAATCAATTTTATTATGTGCAAGTTAATAGTGTCTTGTATTATGTACGTTTGCAACAAATTGGATTGAAAATTTTCATCGCTTGTGTGAATTAATGGGTAAGGCTTTTTAAGAATATTGAGATAATCACCCCTCATAATACCGGTATCTTTAAAAGAAATAATTCTAGATTTAAGAGGGTTATTTGAGTGTGATCAAGGCCTCTTTAGATTCGATATACACCCTATATACCCAAATGAACTTTAAGTAAGACATCCAGAAACAAGACCTGCTTCAATTTTTTTTTCGTACTATAGACGACAAAGTTAGATTTATAATAACTAAACCATATGACAAACTGTATTACTACTACTTTAACTTTTTCATCGTCAACTCTCCTTTTTTTTGTAGGAATATTCCGTTATCACCTGTATACGACTTATGTTTCCCAAATTTATTTGCTACTCAAAAGCAAATCAGTCTTTAAACCGAGGGAGTTACTTAAACATGGGTTGATGTTACGGGAATTTCAGAAACCTTGTTTAAAGATTTGGCACGGTCTTTATAATGACCTTATAAGCAATGTACAAGTACATGTATAACCTATCATTGTGTTGTATTTTGGCTGACTTGTTTCCTTCATGTTGTTAACCCATTGTTTTTGCAATTAATTTGAGCACGGAATGTTATGTCTACTTGATCAATACATAGTACTCTCGACTCAAATGACATCAGCAGGGGATGCTTACTTCTTTTAGGATCCTGATCCCAATTCTGGAAAATTCAGGGGATCCGTGGTTATGCCGCGTTCTCAGAACTTATTTGTCTGTAGTTTTTTTTTTATGAATTTGGATACTGTTCCTTTTATTGATCTTACTATTTAAGCACAGAATTTTGGTGAAGCAAACAATACAAACACCGTAGATCATGCGTGAAGACTTTTTCTTTTACCACTCTCTTGAAATGTGTGAGGGTATATAGTGACCGGTCCGTCCGTCCGTTTGTTACGCTTTTGGGTACCCATCTTTTATCCGCAACTCATCCTATACCACTGAATAAAATTTAATGATACTTTCACAGATTCTTTATTACACAATGTCATTGTGCACCTTCTATATTACTTTTTGATATGAAATATATTCCGGGTCTCCCAGAATAAAACATGGACTATGCGATTATAACCATATAGGAGGCGGAGGGTATCATGTAGTGACCTCATTACTCATAGTACCTCTAATTATGTTCCCCAAACGAAGTTGGGGAACATATTGTTTTTACTCTGTTTCTTATTAAGGTCTTCCGACTTCCTTCGGAAGACCTTACTGTTATTCGTCTGTTTTTTATTATTATTATTATTATTATTATTATTTTTCTTTTTTTTCATAGTTAGGGCGATATCTCAGCTGTGCGTGGATGGATTTCAAAGATTTTTACAGGGATGATGCATCATGAAAATATCTCCAGACGTGTTTTTCATTTTTTCAAAATTCACTTTCGTTCGCGATTTTTTGGGAATTTTGTATTTTTAAAAAGGCATTTTGTCCAGCAGTTTTCTTGAGAACGGCTAAAGATATGAAAGTGAAACTCATTGAGGTGATAGAACATCGAACTCCGTTATGAACAACGACCTTCATTTTTCGTCGTCGGCACTTCCGGTCGCAAACGGAAGTGAATTCAAAAAGACCCATTTCTCAACTTTTTTGTTTTTCAATATTTTTCTTTAGGATTTACAGGGTTTATAGTGTGTCTAATGAGAATTCTAAATATGTGTTCAGTATCTTGATGCGTGCATATATTGAAAAGATATGACCGATCCAAACTTTGTCCCACTGTCGGGGGTTCGAATCCCGCTGGAGGCGTTTCAAAATTTTTTTGTTTGTTTATGTCTTTTTACAGTTGCAAATAACTTTTATCTCTTATATAACACGTATAGAATATTTTGCCGATTTTTAAAAGCTATTTTCTGAGATATTTTGAGGAAAACCTGTAATTATCATGATGTATGCTGAGATACTGCTGTGAATAAACGTAAACAAAAAATACATTCTGAAATCTATTTCCTGGGAGGACACAGCATAGAACTCTAACGAAAAGTCGGTCGGAAGACCGCTTGTTGCTTAAGCAACAAGAACGCATCTTGTATTCTTACTATTTTCGTATTGACCAAATTTTGGAAATGACCTTTGTCCGGTCCATTTCTCCAGAACAGATTAAGATATGAAAGTTAACTGTGTCAGATATCATAGATCATGACTTGAAGATTTGTCCATTAACATTTTTTCCGTCGTCAATACTTCCGGTCGTCACAGAAAAGGGAATTAAAACTCGATTTTGAACATTTATTTGTCTTTCTCTCTTCTTTTTTCTGTGATATTCATGGTGAAAGTTAAAGCCCCTTTTTGATGATTTTACGTATAAACAGTTTCTTGATTTGATTAACAAGGAATTAAATATCTTTGAATATCTGAGAACTTTCGCAAACGTAGGTTCAACGTTTCCTTAAACACTAAAAAATATTCATTTCATTTTCTCATAAATAGACTTCGCGGGGGG
>PRKT01000055.1:1677824-1713025 GCA_003671525.1 Saccostrea glomerata
TCGCCATGCACATGCATACACGTGCGTGTACTTGCACTGTAATCTGATTGGCTGAAACTTTAAACAGCTATAACTGCTTTGGTTTTCAACCAAACGGAGTGGGATTTAGAACATAGAGAGATGTAATGGACGTCTACAAGAAGATATGGACATCATGCTCATGTATGCACGTGCGTGCACGTGAAATGAGTTAAATCAAAAATACACTTGAATGAGCGTATTTTTAAATACTTTTGGATTAACACTTTAATATTTAGTATATTAAAATGTATAGATTGTGTAGACAAGATATGGTCATTACGCACATGCATTCACATGCGCACGCGTGCAATGCTAAAATTTGAATGAACTTGGCGTTGTTAAAGTCTCAAATGCATAGATTTTGTCCTATTTAATGAAGCTTACAGGGAATATGGCACCAAAAGGGAGTTGGGGAGCGTTTGGGGAACATCTGTAACGGTCCCCGTTACAATTAGCACTAGTTTAATTTAGAATACAAATTACAGACTTTTGTTTGTAGTAAACGCCAAGTGCAAAACTACTGTGGCACACGTAATTGTTTTGAATGTTTTATTTACTAAGTTATATATTGGGCTGGTGGACTGGATCTTTAAGTTCATATCAGAAAATGCTGTGATTTTACAGATTAAAATGAACTTTAATAAATCATGGATATTTATTTCAATATTCGTTTTAACAACCCATCATTTATGATAAATTTAAAAAGATGCGAATTATAGAATTTTTAATTTAGTCCACGCTGATAAAGGAAATTTGTGTATAACCTTATTTTTTTTTCTTTAGTTCATAGTATTGAGATTTGAAAAAACGTACTTTAGGAGGACTTTGAACAGTACTTCCTCAAATGCCTTGTTATCTTGTTCTCTGTCGGTTCTGTACCTGTATCTAGATCAATAATCGTGATATTGTGTTTCCTATAATTAGTTTATCATGACTATTGAGCTAATTAATTAGACTGATCCTTTATCATTTCGTGTTGCATCGACAGAAATGAAGGTTTACTTTATGGAATACGCTCCTGAAATACGTGTGAGATATTGAAATGGAAATTATTCATTTAGAAATTCTATTCTGAATGACATAATTTAGAACTTAGGTACAAATAGTACGTCCTTTATCATATTATGCTGTGACAGAGTCTACAAATTATTACTTTTGCTCTTGATTCAATTCAGAAAATGCCACTGAAAAACACGCAAACACGCTTATAATAAGTTAACGCTCATAGCGATGTGATTTTCATTCATCGTGGGCTTTAAGAGTATTTTGAAGCCCTTCATAAGTATATGCTAACGTCTCTATATCATTGAAAATTCTCGAGTGGGACGTATAACATCATACATGCAATCAATCCAGACACTTGGTATCATCGTGTTTTACTGTAGAAATATACTTTTTGTATTAGGAATATTCTCTCGACATTCGATAAGCCCTTTTCTGTGTGATTGTATATCTGGGTTGTCTAAGAAATCGTAGGGTGCATTAACTCTTTGACAGCGATCTGGAAATCTGAAAGGAGTAAATATATTTATATTAAACAAAACGACTATTTCCAGACTCACTTATGTCCCACAGAGAAATCCAGTGCTTACCTTTTCTTTTGCAAATATATTCAAGAAAATTTTACTGTATGTAGGCGTGAATGTTAAAGAAAAAATATTTTCTTCAGGAGATGCGGTCAAAAGCTCAAGGACTGAACATTATCCTTTAGGATTAGTGGCATCCATTTTTGTGCACAATAATAACCTAGAAATCCATATTTATCTTGAATATTTCTTGCTTAATATTACGTCATAGAAATCAATTACAGATCTTGCTCATGTCATTAATTTCACGTTGATCTCCTGCCGAGTTCGCTCTGTCAAAGAGGTCATTGTGCATCGATTTGATGTCGGAGAAGACATTGGATATTGGACAAATGATCAAACATTTTCCGCCTCTTCGTCCGAGATTTACTTGCATGGGAAGAGCTCGGCCATTTAGCTCTGGTTGTTATCCTTTGGTGTAGTCGCATAAGCTAGAAAGCAGTGAACTTTTTATTTCTGCTACATTATCATGAAACATAAAGAAAATGAGTTCTAACACTAATAATAAACTTTCTCCTTTCAATCTTCGAAAAAGGCCGTTTTTAGACAACAGAGCGAATTGTCATAATCGACTGAGACCAGAAAATAATATTTTTATGCTCTATGACGTTTGTTCTTAAATAGAGCTAACATAAAAATGTCTCAATAGATTAATACGCGTGTATTATCTACATTATTTTTATCAATCATTTTCTCTTTTGTGGAACATACCAACAATATCATACCTTTAGAATACTAACTATCTTTGTCAGTAAAACGGGTAATTTCATTGAATAGTATATTACTTACCCGATATAGTCCCTTTTGTATTCATCAAAACGACTTTGAAAAACTTTTCTTATAACAATGATTATGAAAACAACATTGTACGAAAACATTCAATTCATTCAATGAAGTACATTTTATGACACTGTTTTGCACACAACCGTCTTTTTGTAATATATCTAAAAATATCACTATGATTCGATAGAGAAAAACTTTGACTATTACATTACAACCAGAATAGAAACATCGAAGTATTTTTAAGGTGATAGCGACGCTGATTAAAAGACACCGTAGATATCATTTTTGCATATATCTAGTATCAATTGAATGACTTCGGATAGTTTTCAATCTATTTAGTTATATGATGAAATTTAAATCGTTTCTATAATCCCTTACATAAGAATGAATAAATCGAATAACATGTCAATTTACATCAAATAAAGATAAAGCCTTCTTGTTTGTTCTTTTTCCTTGTCAATTTGCTATATCACTTGAATTTTGAATTTTCAAAGAGTTCTTTAAAGTTTTTGAAAATCAAATGTTTCTTTACACCATTTATTGAATATGTTGATTTTAATGGAGACGACAAAAAGAAATCAAGTTCAAAAGTGCATTCAAACAACACAAATCAGGGCTGAGCAAACACGGACCGCCAAAACATCAGAGGAGGGATAAGCTGCCAGGGACAGCAAGTGCAATTATTAAACAGCAATAAATCTTTGTTTTAAGGATTTATATACAGTTCTGAAATCCAATATAGAGATCAAATTGATTCCCATTGACTATAATGTTAAAATTCTTCAAAAATAAATCATATTTTGAAAATGTTCACCTTTCAAAGAGGAATGTGAATAGAAATGAATTATTAAATGTGAACATAAAAAATCAAGTTATTCTAAATTGCACTGAGCAATACAAACAAAAATAGATTGTTCGAAGCTTTGACAGTTGGAATTTACTTGGAAAAATAACATACGTACATGTATATCCGTAGTAATTGTAATTTGTTTGCCATTTCCGGGTTACTGAAAGCAAAAAAAAGATAGCTCGTATTTTTGTCGTTGTATTTCTAAAATTCCTTATCCATTTGACATTGTGTCTTGATCTTTATTCAAGAATTATCAAACATATATTTTTTTAATTTGCAAGAACCTTAAGCTGATCCTGTGTTGTACACCAGATCCATACTTTTCGATCCCGCACATAGCAGAAGAAATAGTGTTTAAATAAAGGAAAGTTTAATAAGTACATGTATATCTTTTTACTTTTTTATTTTCAGCTCAAACCTATTTTTAAATCTGGGCCATACTCTATTTTTACACCGATAGAATACAAAAAAGACATTTCACGTAGCATTCTTGATTTGTTGTGTATTTTCTTTTAACCATGACCCTCTTTGATCTCTCAAACATTTGCAGACAAATTAGGTTGCTTAGGATTCTATTAACAAACCTGATGTCAATACCACAAGAGATCTGCCAACTCCAGAGTTAATCAAGCCCTACTAAAATACTCCTGGAATAGCAGAGTGCAAATGCTTGAGACATTGGAACAGGTTGGTTGAATTAATTGCCTTGATGTTCCCGCTAATGAGTTCTCGAGGATCTCCCAGGGATCTTTGTTCACCCCCAGCCTACTGCAAGGTTGAAGGACTTGTAAACCACCGTGAAGAGTGATTACCGTATGTTGTGTTTTGAATTATCGGCGCTAAAATTTCAATCCATTAACGAGATAACGCGTACACTGATAACAATTAGGGTTATTTTTGGATTCCAAGAAGTAAACAGGACGAAAAGAAGCACTAAATAATGTTTAAAATGCTTGTCATCTGTGGCGAAACAAAAACAAGATACTACAATAGAGAGATGACAAGGAGTAAAAGCCATAGAGAAAGCAGTCATGTCCTTGAATAGAAATAATCAAACTGTTGATGTTTTGTGGTAGGGTCTTTGATTTTTATTTTCATGTTAAATTAATTGCATGTCAGTGGAGAATGAAATAAAGTTCTGAATTTTTTTTGGTTTAAGTATTGGAAATTTCTGGCATGTATGTTTAAATGACTGTGTCTTGAGTATCTGTTTAATGTTTTAATCAAATTTACATGTAACTGTATGTTCCATACAAACTTTTTCTTTCTATCTCGCCTCACTGCTATATAATCCAGATCCGTAAAGTTCATCAATTTTCCATGCCGATTTTTATTATTGCATTACCAGACAGACTGCACCACTTCGAGTTCTTTCTAGATGGAAGTGTACTATAGTGTGCAAATTTTGCAACTCATTATTAATTGTCATTTTTTCCACCCATTTAATACAAAATTAGCAACTTCTTAAGCATAAAAACTATTAATTCGTAAGGTCAGTTACAACTGAAGTGAATGTAGGAATATTTTTAAAACTATATTGTAAAATGATTAAATTATAACAAATAAAGTATAACTTAAAAGTTTCCTGAATTTAAATTGAATGGATATAAAATTAAACTTAGTTAACCTGAAACAATATTATGATGTTGTTGTTATATTAACGATTTCTAAAGAGATAATAAAAATCTTTTTTTTTTAAATCAGCTTTGGAACGCGTCATATCTAAAACTCATAAAAACATTTGGTAATAAAAGTTTTCATTACAAAATGATGCAATAATTGCACCTAATGACAGATGATTTTTTTTTTTAGAAATTCAGTAAAAGCTAATCAATTTTTTATGCATGGGCTGAATACCTTTTATTTCAACCCTTTATAAACAACATATGGTAAATACAAATATTTGTCACAATATGATGTCATTTTTTTTTTTTTTGCTCATTGTGAAAGTATGACACACTTTCATCCTTACCATGTTGACTAAAGCACAATATATATTGATTTTTGTTACTTCATCAATGTTAACGTTAGGTGATTTAGTGTGAATGTTGTTTAACCTTTAACAAACTGCTGATTCATTCAATAAAGAGATAAAATTAATCTAAAGCGGTTATCTTTCTATCTACCACTTAATTGCAAATAACATCAAAGTCGTTCCAAGGATGAACAATTGCTTTGATGGACAATGAAAACGAGTATTTATTAAGAGACTAAATGATAATCAGCTGGTGTAAATCTTATATTTAGGTGCAAAATGAAATTCATGATGTAGAAATCTAATAAGAACTTCGTGCTAGTAAATGATATCAAAGAGAAGATGCTCAAGAAGATAAGATAATTAACTCTATATTGATATGCGTCATATTTGGCATTGTGTGCATATTTTGATTAAACAGTGTTATGTGTTTTGGGGATTGTTGTTGTTGTCATCAATATATTCTTCATCTTAGAAAAATTATTTCAGGCAAAATATGAAATCGAAAGAGAGAAATACAAATTGGAGATGGGTGTTGAGAGGAAAAATACACAAGGGGGGTTGGGGGGTTGAGAGGGTCTAAACAATATACATGTAAGCGTGTTATACAGACAGGTTAAAAAAAACTTAGGGACTCATGTTCTTTCCTGAAATTCATTATTTGTTTTATCTTAACTTCTTTCATGCATTTGAACTGCATGAAAGCTGCTGCAACAAAATTATTACTTGAATAAAGTGAACATTTCTTGTGCACTTTCTGAATCAAGCAATATGGTGTATTATAATACTATACCTTGAAGTTCCTTGGGCATCTGCACCGTGATTTTCACGAAGATAACAAAGGCATCTGACTTGCACAATATCTTTGCCAAGAAGGTTCGTTGCTTTTAATATTCAGATCTATACAAAGTATTTAATTTTCTATTATAACATGTATAACGAATCTTAAAAGAAAATAATTGGATACACTATTGTCTGTTTCAGATTTTTTAAAGGTGTTGTAGCTGGGATCACTCAACATTTTTTTTTGTTATTTTGCTATGCATTGCATTATTCATTACCAAGTAGTGTAATGCATTTCTATCCTTCAAAACATGTTTTCATACAGTACTACAATGTATCTGATGCATGTACTAGTATTCAATAGTATTCAGAGAGTATCGGGGTTATTTATTCTCTTTCTGTTTCATGCCAAGTATTTTTTGCTGATATTCATTTTTTTTTAACTTTGGCATTATGTTTAACATGAACATTATATTGAGGTTTGTTTTAAAATCATTGGATATTACATCCAACGAGGTGAACGACCAAATTTTCGAGTTATTATTCACATAAATTATTAAATGTCCGGTACTTAAACCATGCCGTCTTTCATACTTTTTATTCTTATCTTGTTTGTCGAAGAATAAAATATTGCAACTCCGTTTATTTTCACAGTGTGTGTTCATGTATTTATGTATCTTCAGTTGTAAAAATTGCTGTTTTACTGCGATAACAACTTATCAATGTTTACAAATTATATGGTATTGCTCCCTTTCGTAAACTCTGCATTATCAGTAATGCCATATTGCTCTTTGGGACTGAACCTTTAACCTCCCCCTATTCTATTTTTGCTCACCTTCTATCTTGAAATCTGTCGTTGGTTATAGCCACAGCTTGATATGTCTTTAGTTTCATGAATTCAATCAATGGTGGAATATTTTTGAGTGCGCTTTGTGTCATATTTGATGAAAATCAAAGTAATATGTACTGCAAAATTGAACGATACATAGCAACATGTACATGTACTAGTATTTCTCGTATCTAAAAACCTTACTTTGATACTACTTTTTTCTCAAAATGTTCTTGAAATGAATACTATAAGATTTCACCAGTATCTATGTATGGCATAGCTGACAACCAATGGAAATGTCACTTGTAACTTTTTTTTCTTCATTTTAAGAAAGATTGGCTCCCTTATCGACATGTAAACCTTATAGACATCCGCTTTTAATAATGTCTTTAGATCGAATTAACGATGACATTTGACAGAGCAGCAGAGCCATTGGACATCTTCCGCACCATTCACGTCTAATTTTCCTTTGCTCTTTCCAAAATGTTACATTAATGTCTTTTCAAATGTAAATTGCATGATTTGATACCGAAATCAATATTCATAAGAAAGAGTTCCTTCCTTTATATTCTACTTATGTCTTTTGCTGACCGCACAAAAAATATTAATGTTAAAATGTGGGCAAATAATTTGCGTAAGTAGAATTTCGCAAATCAAACGTAGTAACGTGTCTCATGAATGCGCGCTGATTTACAGTATGACTGTCTATTGGATACGACTTCTTGGTCCTGTGAAATTGAGGGAAAATATCTAATGACTCCTATCATGTATCAACAAAACTCGTATTTAATGGCATTGTTTTATGTTCATGATGTCATCTTGTAGTATTAAAAAATAAAATGTATCGTGTTCCTGTTAAGGTGTCGTAATGTTTCAAAGAAACTCGGACTGTTTGCGTAGTATTTTGTACGACCGTGGTTTGATTTTATCTGACAATCTAGAAATTAAAATAGAAAATATTGACAAATCCTACGCTGGTTTAAGTTATACTCCAATATTTTATCCAATTATGGAAGAATACTGTCTACGAACATAGGTAGGGAAAAATCCTTAATATCTTTAAAACACTGATTCACAAATGTTTACTAGTAGTATTTTAGCAGTATTAACTGAAGTAAATACATGTATCACCAACTCTTAGAATTTGAGAATGAGATTCTGTACTTTAACTGTTTTTAACATGTAACATTTGGGAGGGACTTCAAAATTCAAGTCACTTTACTAATAATTCTGTTTTAATACCGGTATTATAATCCAAAGGAGCTATTTGACATTCAAGTAATTATTTCGTCTTGCTAATGTATTATTATCTATTATAATAGATAAACCCATTGTAACATTGTTTTCAATGGCATTTACATTTTAATTTTAAATTCTCTTCTTATTCCAGTACTTCTCAAAATCTCAACTTAATACAGTCATTCTTACGACCAATCAGAGAGCTTGAGTTATTCTTTAATCATTCTGATTTTACAAATAAAATACTCTGAAACAATATTTTTTTACGTTTTGAAGACAAGGTCTTTCAACAATCTTCTAGAAAACTCAATGAGCACAAATTGTGCTCCTATATTAGCCGACCTTCTTATATCTTCTTTTGAAGCTGAATGAATACAAAAGCTTCTTTATGTGAAGAGAAAAGCTTTGGCATTCAATCACCATGTAAATGTATTGCAATATTGTTTCAATTAACAAAAATAAGTTCCATTCAAGTGTTGGCACCTTATAATCTAGTGACGCTGAAAAATTATATGTAGTAAAAACTTCCAGATTTACGGTAATATAGAACGATTTCTATCAACATACACAAATGTCAATCGATGCGGTCAACAGACTTAAAATCAAGGTACTGGGAATGTCAAATATCTAATACTTGTATTAACTTTTTTTTAAATGAAAACAACTACACACATTGTTGTATTTGAACGACATTTCACATTATAACAATTTTTGGATTTTTAACATTTTTATTCGAAGCTGATTCGATGCAAATCGCGATTATGATCATGGCTTTCCAGTGACTCATAGAGGGTGTATGGTGTCGTAGAAAACGAATATAACTAGCAGTACAATCATTTCTCAGCATGCAAGATTTTTTTCTGAAATCCTGGAGAAAAACTTTATTTTTACTGAAAACAAAACATCGAAACTATCCCTACAAACTATTAATCCTACAATTTTATTGAATTAAGCATATGTTGCATTAAACCATTGATTTTCAAGCATGGTGTTCACGTACAGTTCCTTGTTTTATTACGTTTATCTTTTTGGTGGGTGTCTTTAATACACATCTGTGAAATATACAGCTGTTGCTTTTTGCAGTTGTGTCTTTCATGTAATGTTTGTTTTCAGAATAAGCATTAGTATAAAGGTTTATTATATATATTTACGTTTACGCTAAGATTATACAGAAGTTTATGTTAGAGCACTTTTTACGTAAGATTTGAGCTGTAAATATAAATGGGTTATCTTTTATCTGATGCAGGAGAGAAAAAAACGCAAATTACATCCAGATGTTTCCGTATGCAAAGACCGTAACACCTCTACATTAAAATTTATTTATCACATTATATCAAAAATCACAGACATATAATAGAACAACACCGTAACGCCTCTACTTTCATTTTTTTACCACACAAATCACAAAGAATTAAAGTACATTTTCGGTGAGTGGTGTGTTATAATTAAATTCGTTGTTTAAAAGATGATACGAAATATACGAACGATTGGTTAGAGGATATATGAAGTAAGGATTCACTTTTTTTTTATCTGTAGAAGACAACTATTAACTCTTTCGATGTACTCTTTAATTATCGAGTAAAATACCTCTAATTCCTCAAATGTTCTTCACAGTTTAATCGGAACTTTTTCTAATTGGTACATTACAAGTAAAAAAGTTTTATTCAAAGCCAATTAGAACTATATGCAAACCCGTTTGTTTAATTTTAACGCAGTCCGTACATTCTTTCATCTCAAAAAGTTTAAAGATGAACTATTTAACCCCTGTAAAGTACAATGTTGTGATATATTTGAAATAAACTGTTCATAGAAAGTTCTTGGCAAAGTTCATCAGTACCGATTTTTTAAAAAGGAAAGTGTAAATTAAATCTTCCTTGAATTCTTCAGAAATTATAGGTTCAAGTTAATTTCTTCGTTATTTTATTCTGGAATAAGCTTTCCTAATGGTCTGTTGGAGAATGAAATTAAGGAGCAGTTTATATATTTCTGGCCATACAGCTAAAAGAATTTTTATTGAATTATCATTTTCCCAATTCTTGCATTTTTGTTTACAAATCTAAAATTTCAAATTTAAGGTCATATATAAAGTAAAACGTACATATTTTAAAACTTAAAAAAAAAATCACTTACCAACAATATCTATTTATTTCGTGTAATTATGATTGATTTATGAAATGTTTACGAGTAAAAGATCTAATTATTATGAGTTCTTTCTACTGTATAAGTCCCTGCTTTCTTAACCTTAATTTCAATTCAAATTCTATAAAAACAACTACATACTCCAAAATACCTGAAGCTCATCCACACTTCTTATATGTCTATAACCTCTATACACGTTTCATTATATTTGAAATCTTACGATTGAGAGTTTGGTAATTGCTCACAAAAAATCAAAACTGGTTCAGATTATTTTCTTTGATTTATTTATAAATTGAATATCAAATGCGTATGAAAATATAATACATTATGACATATCACAGAAGTCTATAAGTTCATTGTAAAGGATTCTATGAAACATACTCAACAAAACCCTAAACATATATTTAGGCACAATACTGCATGGTCAATAGCACCATCACATTTGGCTTTCTCTTTGATTTGGCAGGAACCAAGTATATCTCTTCTTAAGACAACTATTCAAACGCGGCCTCATCCCGCCTTCCATCTTTCAAACTTTTGAGCAATGTCAAAATTCGTCGACTTTGGCAGTCCACAACAATTTATCATTTAAAGAAGTTCAAACATCGAACAGATTTGTGCATGGGATTTCCTTATGTCCGATGTTCATAATCTTGTCAAGTAGAATATTGGTGAACTTGGCTACTTTGTTTCGATTCTTCGATATGCTTTCAGTTGAGCTGGAAATCGAACACCCTTCTTGTTGATATCGAACTTGTCGAACAATCCCGACCAGAAGTTCATCAATGTTGTGATTCAACACCACAGATGTTTCCACATATTTGCATTTATATTTGTCTGCAAGTTTTCTGGCCTCTGTAAAATAGATTTAAAAGGTCAATGCAATACTTAATTCATAAGAACAGAATCTGTTCTGAAAAAAAAACAAGAATCGATTTTCGATAAACTTTTAACAACCACGACTAACACCTACCTTTTTCTGACACGACCCTTGTTCTTGCTAAGTCGACTTTGTTTGCTACTAAGAACACTGGCCTATCAAAATGGAGTTCCTGGCGAATGGATTGGAGCTTTCGTGAGGCGTTTTTGTAGGACTGGGCGTCAATGACCGAAAAGATCACTAGAACTGTGTCAACTGCAGACTGGAACCCTGGAATCTATAAATAAAAGAAGGACAATCATTAATACGTGCCTTTGAACTTTTGTAAATAACCAGCCGACAAAAATGTTATCTCAGCATCCGCTTAGAAAGAATTATCGATATAAAGAGTGATTTACTGCAATTCATTGACCTTTAGAAACTTGCTAGCTGACTTATTCAAATCCTATTTTTTCAATTATTAGATCGATATGCCTTTTTGTCTTTTTGATGTGTGTAAACTGCTTTCAAAAGCATTGCAGACGACGGTGCCGTCTCGCTGGCGACACGTCAATGAAGCTAGACAATATTCATTAATTAGTTTAGAAAAATTGATTTTCTCCCTATTGATTAATTCAGTGACACAGATTTTTATTAAATTGTTGCTCATGTCATTCGATTTTCGATCTTTATGGAAACAGATGTCTGAGTCACAAAATGTGACTCAGGAATAATGACGTACGAGCTACTATCGCATGGTAAAGATAAATCCATGGGAAAATTTGAAAATCGGCAGCTACAACATCATGAATCTGCAGGAATCTTGATAACATTGAATAAAGATCAAAGCGGAGATTAATACTTAATGCAAGTTTTTTTTATTTTACATATTTTATGTTATTTCTGATAATATGCATTTTTTCTTAAATACTCACCATGAAATCTTCCTCTTTGACAAAAGACAACAAACATTCTTCACCATCCAAACAAACACAGACTTCCTCCTCGTTATCAACTGAGTCTAAAAATTTCAGAAATTCCATGAATTAGTTTTCAGTCATTTACAAAATTTGCTCTATATGCTTCTGCTAATTAGAACAATTTGGTTTCTTAATTAAATTTCTAAATGAAAACTTACCACAGTTATTGATGCACAGTTCCTCAGAAGTTGTGAACTGTCTTTTCAGTGTATTCATTCCCACTCCAACTGATCCTATGACCGCCACCGTAAATCGCTCCATGGGGTGGAGACTGTCGTTTGAATTGTTGCACCCCGTGTTCCTCGATTCAATCTCCTGCAGACTTGTATTGCTTTGGTAACTTGAATTTGTCTCAATACTTAGAGTGCTTTTTCTTCTTATTTTGTCTCCGCGATTTCGTAGTCCTTTTGGCGTGATACTGAAAGACCTTACACGTTCTAGTGGTGCATCTGAAAAGTCAGTCATAAACGCTGAAGTTGGGACACTGTTTCTTCTTCTAACTTCTATGGGCACTTGCAAAATGCTTGGCTTCTCCATGCTAAATGAAGATGCCCGTTCAACACCGTTTCCTCTGTTCACAGATAAAAAATTTGCTTCCATATTGTAAGCTTTTGTCCTTTTAAAAATAACTACTACTGTCCTGTACGACTCAATTCGTTGTATGCTACTCACGCTATGCTGTTAGATCCTATATACACGTTTGCAGTGAGTCATCAGACGACGATAACGTAAACATTGCAACTTTTTATAGACAGCCAATCAGATAAAAGGTTTCCGCCCCTTTCTTTGATGCAGCATCTGTACCTCATTGACAGCTTATCATAGCAACGTCTATCAATATCGGCTCTCCAAGGACAGCGTATCTGGTGACAGAAGGCGCGTTATCTCATATTTCTGATCGGTACTGTAGTACTCCGTGTAAAACGCGTCAGAATCACAGTCCTTATGCAACACCTGTAAAATATTACAAATCACTCGAATAGAAGTGATGTCAGTGGTTTCAAGTTTATTGTTTATTTATTATAATTTCTCGTAAATATTGAAGTTTTCACAGTCCATCGTTATGTTTTTTTAACGGTTTGGCAACAAAACAAAAAACACGACTTATTTTAAATAAATATCTAAATGATAAACATTATCGATGTATTTGTAGATTGTTATGGACTACATGTATAGTTGATCTTAAATAGGTTTCTACTACTGTTAATTGTTATTTCTTTAAATTGTTTATCTTTTTTTTCTTTTTAATGATATATACAGCTAAACATTAAAATTTTAATATCAAGTGCTTATGTGCAAGACACAGTTGCATGCATAGTTACTATTCAATTTAGTTTTTGAGCTTTACACACTTGCACCTTTATATGGCTTGTGTGTTATCAATTACTGGACTTTTGCGAAGACACTGACTTTTACAGTTCAGTGACGACTTACTTTTACACCAGGAATATATACGGGAGCTCTTCTGTGAAAAAAAATATTGATATTGATCTTAACATTTAACAACGATACTAACGGGTTATTTCAAAGATCATATTACGTTGTCTAGGAAGGAAACGGCAACATTCCTACCCTCAACACCCCCCCCCCATTCTAGTCTTGACTAACTCCTGCCGAATTTTCTTACGAAATGTGGCTTCTTCTTTATTTATTTCTTAGGTTATTGAAAATAAAAGGATATAATATTAATTCTCGTGAATAAAGTATCTAAATAAATTTTATTCTACCACCTATTTTTTTTTGTTTGATAAATTATTTCAGAGCCCCGAATACAATAACTTTCACCTCAATGGATGTTTTCTTATCAATTTTCAATTCTGTACATCCGTACATGACGCAGGTTTAAATGTCCAAGTAAGCCGTCAACTGTAAAAGTCAGCGTCTTCGCAAAAGTCCACTAGCAAGTTCTAATGATTTTATTGCATAGTTTATATAAAATCAGTTTAATTTTTTTTTCATATCAGGAAAAGCGGACTTTGATGTTAACTTGTAGCCGGAAGGAAGTTCTATGATCGGAAGTAATCGCGCAAGGCAACAAAAGCGGAAGATAACATTGCGGTCACAGTCCAGCAGTCAACGCTTTTACAATAGTTGGTTGGTCCATAAAAAGACATAAATTTTATATCTTGTTTACTACTAACCTCTAATCGTTTTTGCTTTCACGATTACTGATCAAATACGTAATTTCTCAGATATTGGAAAATTCATCTTTCCTGTTTACATACGGTCAATAAATATGAATTTCCAAATATGTATACTAGTATTTACAGCTAGTAGCTTAATTTCCTTTTTACCTTTTGCATTTCTAAAATAATGGTAAACATCAAAAGACAAAAACAAAACAACGAGAAAGAACGACAACAGGGATAAGACTGTAGTGACAAGTTAGACAACATACTGTATTGTTGTACAGATCTACGTTTGTTATACCGGTATTTGTGTGCCAACGTAATCGAAAATTCTGCCCCCGTAATCGAAGTTTTTGCACTTTCCGCATGTCTGTCTGTCTGCCTTTCTGTCCGTATGTCTGTTTGTCCGCAAAAGCTTTAACTTGGCCCATAACTTTTGACTGGATTGAGCTATGGCATTAATATTTCACATGTTTATTCTTTGTGACAATGCCTTTCTTAGGGAACCAACAACTTTGACATTTTGATGTTGACCTTGGAAATTTAACACAATTTTACACAAAAATACCAAAAGTCTTACTTTGGCCATATCTTTTGAACGGTTTGTGCTAGGACTTGCATCCTTCACATGATGTATTCTTTGTGACAAGAGCTTCCACTGGATACCAACAACTTTACTTTTGACTTTGACCTTTGAGATTGACCTACTTTTAATAAAACCTTTAAAATTGATCATAACATGTGAACAATTAGGACTAGGGCTTTCATAATTCATATATATAATAGTTGTGACAAAACCTTTCTTTAGAAACCAACAACTTTGACCCTACCTAAAAAACTTTATCCTTTGTCCTGATTGCTGAACGGGCTTTCTTAATCTACTAATGTTTTTCTTGTGAAAAAGCCTTACTTTAGGTGCCAACATATATGATTTACAGTTTAGAAAGTTTAACCTTCGCTAGGTTGCTGTATGGGGGCATCAATATTTCACAAACACATCTTGTTTATCCAAAAATTAATTTTACATTCAGACAATGTGTTTCTTGATTTCTTGTGCTATGTTTGGTCAAAGTAAAATATGCGAAATTAGAATTCTCGATATAGACACAACCTGTCAAGAAAAGATGTTTCTAAATATCCCTTCAGACGACAATTAAAGAAGTGTCTAAACCATGTGCTAACTGATCAGCAACCCCTATATTGTCACGTGATTGTATCTTTTGTTCCCTTTCAGAGAATCCTTTGAATTTTAACAAATATGTAAGATTTGGTTGCTGAAAATAAAAGAGAGAATTTTTCTAACTAGTGACTCGAATCACAATACTTCGTTCAATCATTTTTTGTTTATCTGTAAATAAAAAGCATATAAATCTTAACTTATTTAACTAACATGATAAAGAATTGTAAAATCGATGAAATGGACTTCAATTGATATCTACCATTAAGATTTGGTTTTACTGGAAATATAAAAAAAAATTCATTTTGAATAATGAAAATTTAAACTGATTTTTTTTTTATAAATCTAATAAATCTTTGATTAAAGGAATCTAGCTATATCCTCTTAATTGCACCAGCTTAGGGAAGATCTGTAATGCAGAATTTTGCAACATAAAATCCCCCATAGAGAAGAATTTGCTTTTAATAGCAATTTATCTGGAGGTTTATTTGTTACGGGTGAAGTTTTACTTTACAAAAACCAGTATTTAAACTAATTCAGGATTTGGCATTTTTCATGTGACATGCATTCACAAATAAAGATTTCCTTCAATTCCATTTGGCACTTTTCTTAAGTGAACCTAATTTCGAATGTTTTGCGTACTGTTTTACAAAGTTTTCGCATCAAACGGTTAATGAGGAGATTTTAAGACCCGATTTGATACCAACAAGGTATAATAACTGTCAGGTTTTGAGGTTGATAATGATATTGACCTATTCCTGCAGCTGAAGATTGGTTTGCTATCGGAGAATGGTCGCTCGACAGAGAAATATTGGAATTGTTTTTGTCCTCCTACATAAGGTAATTAGTCGTTTGATAACCGTGCAAAGAGTACGTAATTAACACAGGAAGAGTCTCGGTGATTTCCAGTTTTTCTATCCTGTTTACAAGTCTAGTAATGTTATTATTCCCTAATATGTGAAGTTATGAATTGGTAAAAGAAAAATACCATTATGTAGGAAAAACAAGTATCAGAAACCTACATACCTGCTTCTTACGTGTTTAGCAGCTTATTACAATTATTAGTTTTGTATGTCATTGATCAACAATAAATTGGCCACCATTCTCACAATTTGACACAGATATAAGATATTATTTTAGCTCTTTTAGGTAACAATATGGGGGTTGAGGCCAGTTGATTATACATGCATGCACTTTTTTTTTTATATATTTCTAACAGAACAAAGCATGTTGAAGCATACATGTACATTTACCTATGTCCTTCCGACCTCGAGTATTATTAGGAGACGAAAAAAGGTAAAGCACTTATAATACACAGTTTTGTTTATATCTATGACATAATCATAAGTTGGGCTGGTATCTTATTGATATAGGTGGACACACTGTTAATCTTTTAGGGATATAAAAAATTATTGATTTTTTATCTATTTTTTATTTGAAAAATTAGATTTTTTATTTTTATTTAAAATTATTTCAATTCTGGTTTAAAAAGATCTCGAAGTTAAGAGATATGATGCAATTAATTCTGTTTTGTTTTTTAATGTAGTCAATTCTTCAATCTTAACAAATCTTTAATTTAATTGAAAATCAAGCCTCTTTTAGTAATTTATTATGTAGTTAAGATTATAATTACATGTATAAAAATAAGTGTCGCACTTCAAACAGAGAAAAACTAAAATTTAGGCAAAAGAAAAGGAAAACGTAGATTCTAATAAAATGTTGCTGAATTTGTAATCCAAAACATCATGGATAGAAAGAGGAAAACGGTGTAAAATTGGCTTTTAATCAAAATATTCCATAGTAATGTTGTAACACTGGCTTAATGATATCTGAAAGAAATTTTACCAAATAGGACAACCATTGTTAGTATTTGAGATCATCCAGAAGCATTCTACTCATCATTTTAAAAAAAATATCTTAATTGATTTTTTTATATTTGATTTATAATTCTAGCACTTCATGGAAATATGGATCTTACATACAGACATACCGATCCTGCCTGTAAATTATAAATATGTTTTAAAGGATTCTTGTGTCTTTATTTTAAACAAGATGTATTTGTGAAAATGATGCCCGCGTAAGGCAGAAATTGGCAAGGTTGAAGTTTATCAAATGCATGTCAACTCCAAGATCAAGGTCAAATGGTCAAGTTGATATCAGGGAAAATGTCTTTCACAAGGAATACCCCTGTGAAATATGAAAGTCCTAGTACTAACCGTTAAAAAGTTATGATAAAAGTTAAAGTTTTTTACAAAGTGGGTCAAACTCTAAGGTCAAGTTTAAAAATATTTATACCGATTGAAAAGTCTTGACACAATGAATACACTTGTGAGGCATGAAAACACTAGCACCAACTGTTCAAACGTCATGGCCTAGGTTAAGGTTTGTTTTGTTGTTGGTTTTTTTTTAAGGTAGGCAAACTTTAAGGGCAAGGCCAAGAGGTCAAATTTTTTTGCCCCCCCCCCAAAAAATAAAAAAGGTCGTGTCACATGGAATGCATCTTTTAAATATAAAAGCCATGGCCCCTTCCGGTCTTAAGTTCTGGACAAGGTAAAGCTTTTGCGGAAAAACAGACAAACAGACAGGCACACAAACGGACGGACAGGGCAAAACTGATATACCCCCGAATCTTCGTGGGCATAAAAAGGCAAAATCAATGCAATATACTGGTAAAAATTTCTTAAAGTTTGGAGGGTGGGACAAAAAGTCATGCAATTGATGAACTCCTGACAGACTAAGATATGCATGATAATAGATTCTCATGTTTTGCTGCTCTTGATTCATATAACACTTTAAAAACTTGGAATTGTATATGAGTTATTGATTTACACTTTTAAAATTCTTCCGTTTTTTCTTATTTTTTATACAGATGTTTAAAATCAACAGTTTTTCTTGGCTTCATTACATTACAAAGGGCATGGAACAAAGCCTGATTTATAAGTATATTCTTAAACATGTAATAATGCAGGTTTTTTAAGATTCTTATGCTTTACCTCTGGGATAAAATGCGTGGTAAAAGTCAAACGAATTATTCAGAAAAAGTCCTAAATTGTAAAGTTTCTTTTTTTCAGATTACAAAGACTTGAAGCCAACATTTCACCCAAATATTCAAAGACAGATCAAGGCCAAGCCACGTCCCCTATGGCATAACAATTTATGTCTGAAGTACAACTGATTTCAAGAAGGAAAATATGCAGTTATTTCCCCCAGAAGCACTTTAATGCCAAAAAAGGTTGCTCTTTCTTTAAAAATCGACATTGAGGTATTAAAGGATATACATGTGTTTGTGTGTTTTATTTTGTTTTTTAGATGAAATTTCAGAAAGATCAAAGATCTTGGGAGATTCCAAGAAACATTTTTTGAACATGGATATGTCAAATCCTTGAGCTAATTTCAAATGTCAACAACATGCATTAATTTCAGCAATAATTCATGACTGCTTCTTTATACATTTAATGGCATGAATCATCATGAACGTTAAGTTCAATACCTATTTAATATAATCATAAATTCAAAAAATCAACAAATTGTATTTTGCTGAAAATTTTGAATAACATGTAAGAATGTTTAATCATTATGTTTATATGGCAACCAGAACGTCTAGACAACATGGCACCTTACCACCCACTGCAATGCATTTGTTTTCAATAATCATAAAAAATTGAATTATGTGGATCAATTGACCTTTTACTATTTTCTTAAAATCATCCCTTTATAGGTCATCTGAGTAAACTCAAGTGACCTATTGCTATCCGTTTTCGTCCGTCATCGTGCGTCGTGCGTTAATTTGAACATTTTTAGCTTCTTCACTGCAACCACTCAACCAATTTCAACCAAATTTGGCATAAAACATCTATGGGTGAAGGGGAACAGAAATTTTGAATTTCATGATCCTTGCCTCCCTGGGGCTTGGGCTAAAACCACTAAAATTAATGCAATCTTTAAGAATTTTCTTCTTTACTCCTGGACATCAAGAAGCAGTCAAACTGTTAGTATGATTGTGATCAGCATTGAGTCCTCTATCAAAATTGTGAAATTCAGGTCCCTGGATCAGGAGTTCTTAGGTGCTAGGGTGGGGCTATATAAATTATAAAGTGAAAATAAATTAATTCTTCAAAAATTTTCTTCTATGCTCTAAGGTATAAAATAAACTAGCCAAATACATACATGTAGTTATGTTGAATAAGACTGCCTCTTCCAAAATTGTGAATTTTATGCCCCCAGGGTCAGGGGTTCTAGAGTTTAGGGTTGTGCTCTATTGATTAGAAAGTGAAACTCATTATTTCTTTTAAATTTTCTTCTGTTTCTGGATATTGAACGAGTGAACTATGTAAATAGTTATGGTGAGGAAGGCTGCCACTTCCAAATTTGTGAATTTCAGGGGCACTAGGTCAGAGGTTTTGTTGTTAAGGCGGGGCTCTTATGATTATATAGTAAATATGCATGAATTCTTTGAAAAGTCTTTGATGTACTTACTCCTCCATTGCACCGCACTTTGACTCTGATGTAACTGGAGGTCCTTAATTGTTCTGCTCATGATTTGTATTATTTTCAAGGACTTTAAGACTGAATACTATTTGTTAACTCCATATTTTATTGATGGGAAAGTCAAAAGATTTGAGTACTATGATAAGCAGGGAACAATAGACACTAAATTCTAGTTTGTGGGAAAATTCTGGTTGCCCTTGTTTTTGAGACAACTAGAAAATAAGTTAGTGACTATCAAGATTTCTTTCCTGCCTTGCATTTATTTTATTATGAGAATTGATTTTTTTATTTCTTAGTATTAATCAATCTAATCTTTTTCAAGTGAAATTTCCTTTTAAAATATTATATAAAAGATATTGTATAAATCATACTTAGCTAAGATGAGGAAGAGTGTGCTACGAAATTGCATGCTTATAACAAGGTTGTCATGAAAAATTGAAGTTTGACAAGATCTCTCGCAGGACCTGGCAACATCTTGTCCGATAAAAGGTAGCTGTATTATTTTTACCGTACTTCATTGACTTCCAGACTGGAATTTTTCGTCACCATGCGTCATCATGTTCAGCGATAACTTAATGCTATCTGACTCAGTATCAATTTGCACAACTGACATTTACTTTCTCTTTCATACACTCACTTTTGCTCACCCTGTTCCAAGAAACATCGGAAGAAATTAGGTCATTTAGTGAGCTAAGGACGTTTTAGTCACACTGAAGTCTTAGTAATGTGAACTTCTTGGTGTTTAGTATAAAAGAATCTTCTCACGCGTGTCTCATTCAACTCAGAAAGATTTTAGCCTTCTCAATGTAAAAATTTCAAAAGTAAATATTTCTTCGTAAATTCTGTCCAGACGCATTGAGTTATTAAGAAGACAGTTCAAAGATTTGTTATTATATCCCCCCTTGAAAAGTGGGAGGGTATGAAGTGATCGGGATGTCCGTCCGTCCATCTGTCTGTACGTCCATCCGTCTGTTACTCTTAGGGTATCCATCTTTTATACGCAAGTCTTCTTATTTACTGAATGAAATTTAATGAGATTTTCACAGAATCTTTGTTACACATGGTGCCATTGTGCTGATCTGACACATACGATGGCCGATAGCGGCCGTCGATTTGCACTAATGTTTTGTGTGTAACGTGTACAGCATTTTCAACGAAACTTATGTCAAGTAACACTTGATACAAAAAGTGTACAAAGTGTACAGCGTGATTGCAAAATTCCATGTACACTCTACACCAACTTTTGTGTAAAGTGAACATGGAAAATTTCATGTACACTCTACATCTAAAGGTGGTATCAAGTAACAAAATAAAGAGAAAAATTTTCCAGAGAAATGATTTATATGCTTCCTTAACATACTAGCGAACAAAAAAACATAAATCACAAATAACCGGCCGAAACACATTGCTGTAAAACAATACTTTCAATAAGAAATATATAACTTATTCAAAACGATGTAAACATCAAAAAGAACTCAGAAAAATCACAGCACTGTGTCGGAACCTATGAATTTGAAATAGCTTGGCTGATGGGTGTTGCCTGTATATGCACTTGCAGGTACCAAAGTTGGGGAATGGGACAGAACAAGAATTTTTCTCTTTATTTTGCTACTTGATACCACCTTTAGATGTAGAGTGTACATAAAACTTTCTATGTACACTTTACACAAAAGTTGGTGTAGAGTGTACATGGAAATTTGCAATTTGTTTCAAGTGAAAGTTGTCATTGGGTTTCCTTGAAAATGATGTACACGTTACACACATAACATTAATGTAAATCGACGGCCGCTATCGGCCATCGTAGACACATATATATTGGGTTCCCCATAGCCAGACATGGAACTGCTTTCTATAATATTGAAGGGTACCCATCACTTACCTGCAGCTCCGCCTATACCACTGAATAAAATTTAATGATACTTTCACGGATTCTTTGATAAATAATGCCATTTCAAACATATGAGTGCGGGGGTATCATCTAGTGAGCTCGATGCTTTTTATATCTCTAATTTTTAAAAGAATCCCTTTAGAATATTTAAACGATTTTGCGTGTGTATTTGCTTTTCTTTCAATGCACAAAATTAGAGTTTCTAGTCGTAGTGAAGACAAATAGTATTTAGCAATGAAAACATAGAGTTAATAAGCACGTGCTATTTCTTTTAAAGTTTTATTTTGAGGTCTAAAATGTTTTCCTTAAAATGATAAAGACAGCGAAATGATTGACCTGGTTATGTTTAAAGTTGTTTTCATCATTGGATATAAAAATTAATGTGCCCGCAGTTCTACAATTATTTTTAAATTATTTCATAATTTATTTTTGTTTTTGTTCTGTTTTTAATTATGATACAAGTTTATTCGTTAGTCATTTATTGTGAATTTGCAAAGGGTATTTTCTCGCTGACAACCTATTATATATCTACATATATATGAAATGATTTTATAACATTTTTTATCTAAATGTTTATGTGTTTGGGTTATATACTTGAATTTGTATTCTGTTTGTTTAATAAAATTATACAAGCAGTTGATTTTTACTCTTCTCGAACATGTGCATAAAGTAATGGTTTGAAACACAATGAGAGAGAAAATACCTGCAGAATCTTTCACGCATTAGAGAGATGGATAATTCTGGAGTACATTCATCAAACTTTAAATAATGTTAAATTTTAGGTAGGTGTCTTAATTGGCTGTATTGATCGCCAGACTCGCATATCGCGGTATATGACACTACGGGAGCGCTCTATACTTGTTAATAAGGGTGTATATTTACCTCAAATAGCATTAGGGATGTCAAGATCAGAGTTATTACATTCATAATATAGTAAAACATTATTGTTTTTAACAAACGATGAATATCTGGATAATCTAAACTTGTTTACACGTTTGTACACTCCAAGTTGTATTTCCCCCTCCTTTATTGCAATTTATACTTCGATCCTGATTTTCTTTCGTTATCTTCAATTTTATTTCATTACGTAGTTAACAAAAAATATACCCTCATCAAAAAGTTAAATGTTTGTTAAAAAGAATAAGTAAACCTTTGTAGTTAAATCATATAACACTCTTATTGTACACAATATATGTAAGGATTTTCAAAATGAAAAAAATTATGATTTAGTTATTCATGTATTGCATTTCATTAAATATGATGATTAAAACAACAGTCTGGCTCAAAAATTCATTGGAATACTAGTAATAGAAAACATAATTCGAGCTTTTTACCTCCTAAGAGTTGCGAGCAGGTGCTATGGAGGAGTTTGCACGTACTAAGTGACATGAAGTTCTTTTGGATTTTGTGCAGGCAATTGAGAAAACTATAAGCCGTAGAATAAACAAAACAAATTAAATTTATTAAAATTAAAAAAAAAAAATATCAAAACAACTCACTCAGTCTCTTGCGAACCCTCTCTCCCAAATAACCAAAGTTTATTAAATTGCAAATCAGTTAATATTGACATTGAAATATAGAGATTAACTTTGGTCACAATCAATTGTCAATAAAACAAATGTTGGTTTCAGAACATAAATTATAATTTTACTTGAAACAGGCAAATGCTAGAAAAAAAATTTCTGCAGAGAAAAAAATCGCTTTAAAATAAGTTTTAAAGTTGTTGATTTTGGTAAAATCTTCTAATTACAACTTTTCCAAAAGTTCCTTAAAATTTTCAAATATTGTTGCGCAGCACTCTTGAAGCTTCTCCTTCTCCTTCATGACTGTTAATACATTGTATCTTATCGAAGAATAAAGAAAGAGGCTTAGCTGAATATTTACTGGAACTCGCTATTTACTTTTGTTTGTAAAGATTGTTGTGAAGTTTCGGAATAAACTATAAATATTGCAATTCAAATTCATTTTGGTTATTGGAATGTTGAAAATATTAAAAATGTTCAAAACTGAAATATGATTTTGAAGAATACTTTCTTAGAAATCATAAACTCCATATAACAATGCACCGCGCTATTTAGTCTGGTCCTGATTTTTAAAAAGAAGGCTAGAAATAACTTCCAACGGCAAATAATTATTATTTGGTCCAGCATAGTTTTTTAACCTATTTCGAGTATGCTGAATCCGAAAAAATATGCTGGCCTTCATGAAAATGGCGTTAAAGAGATCAAAATGGCGATTCAAAATGGCGTACATCCAATTTTTCTAAATTTCTCTAAAGGTCGTTCAAAATGGAGAATTAATGAGTGAATATCTAACTTAGTGCAATAAAACTATAAAAATCATAATAGGATGCTAACATCATAAGTTAAACTCTTAAGATTTAGTCGTTTCTACACTTAGTTCGAATTTTATCTGATTTTTTTTTTATCTATTGATTCTATATTATTCTTTGTTCAGGATTTTACATTTGCAAATATCCATACACTGCAGATTTGTATTTTCCCCTCTACATCTCACTATTTTTCAATTAAATGATAGTGCAGCTGTAAGTTAAAAGTCATAATGGCGATTCAATATGGCGGATATTCATCCTTTCCTTAAAATTATATACTAGTAATTCTTAATGTCATTTACATAGGAGAAATGATTTGTGAATATTTTACTTAGCGTAGTACAGCTATGTAAAATGACAATAGAACACTAATTTTATCACTTTAAATCGGAAAATAAATTACACATTTTTTTTAATTCATGAAATGATGTTCAAATATGCAATGAAAGTTGGAGTATATTTTTGTTAATGACTTAGGATTTTTATAAAACGGATTTTTGTTTAATTACTTCTATTATAAATTTTTGACGACAATTTTGAAGACATTTTACCTTTTACCTGTCTCACCATGCTTTTTCATATAAAAAGTTAATAATATCATACAATAATTGCTGTTTTGAGGACAATATGGAAATTAAGCTACCCCAAGAGCTGTATCCCCCGAGCATTAAGGCGAGTGAACATTAAGTTGTTGGAAATTCTTCATCTATTTTTATTCCAGTGTAGAAAAAAATAAATGTGTATGTTCATGTGGAAGGTCAAGTGCAACATAACTTAGTATGATTTTTAAAATGATTGACCACGACCAATTAGAGGGCTAGTAATTGTTACATCATATAAATCTGAATATATTATAATATCCAGAAATAAACATATATATTAAGGGTTACCAGTATAATATACGTAAACCATAAATTTTCTTGATTGTCAAGCTCTGATTCTGTGTCCCTACATTTGCATTTTGTTATTCTCAGTCAAAAATTCAATTGCATTCTCAAATATTTCATGCTGTGAATGGATACTTTTGTATTGAATAGTGTATATAAATTTTAAAAATTTGAAATTTACAAAATCTGAAAGAAGAAAATGTTTGTGTTCAATCCCCCCTCGATTCTTGATACAACCTTACACTATCCTAACAAGGAAGTGTGGATCAAGTTGCCTTGTAAAGTTCTTGAAGTGTTCAAAAAAATTTTGTTGTCAAGAGACGTGTTGACTAGATCGAAATCAGGTATGGCTTAGGCCTATTGGTACGAAAGCTTGTAGTGATAGGAATCACGAGGAATCTGCATCTGCTCTTAAATTGTATAATTTAACGACTTTTCTCACCAAAATATGCACACAAAGTGATTTCAGATGATCAAGTTTGAGAATTTTCCTGCTAATAGAATGACTTTTCTACCCTAAAAGACAACAGATCTATACGAGGTCACAAAATAAAGAGCTACATGTCCATATGATGTCTTGAATAACAGAGATTTTTTTTATATCCCCCGCTTGAAAAGCGGGAGGGTATAGAGTAATCGATAATTGGAGTTTTATTAAGAGACTTACTTTTACAATTGACGACTGACTTCTTCAATTTAAACAAATACAAACTCCAATTACTAGAATGTAAAGGTCAGTCTCTTCATAAAACTCCATATATTACATTATACTTTAGGAAATTTTGCTGAATAGTTTTATTATCTTAAAATAATATTTCGTTTCAATTCAATTGAGCATATTTTTTTCGACTCCAGTATGTGTTTCATGTAGATTTGTTTTAAGTCATAATACTCTGTGCTGTTTAAATAAATTTTATTCTAATCGTTGTTAAAATACGACAAAGTTGAAAAAATAATTTTAGATTTATAGGGACTTATATATGTCCAAATGTTACACCATACCCTCTTTGAACCCTAGAATTAAGAACTATTTGAGAAAGGAATTGCAGAAATTGTAAAATCTCAAAGAGGTAGATGTGTCTCACAAGTAAACTTTAATTAGATAGACTTCTACATGAAAAAAAAGTTCAGTAATTCTTATAAGTCTGATAGTCTAGCAGAAAAAAAGTACCGGGTAATCTTGTGTTAGTAAGAGTTCAAGTATTCTCGTTCAAGTAAAAACTCACGTGCCTTGGTACACATGAAAATAATCTTGAAAGGGTTCAAGAAAGCTGGTTCGATGGAAGAAGTTAAAAGTCCATGTACCTTCATAAGCAAACATGTTTATATGATAACATAATTGTAAAACAATTACTTTTTTGTTTTGTTGGAGAGTATTTATAAAATAATTTAATATTCCTTAGCGCATTACAACAGTGGTTCTCGGCAAAATACAATAACATTCTTTTGAAGAAAGCATAGTTCTGATACATTGGCAAATCGAAAATTTAGTAAATTAATATCTTACAAAAACATATTAATTAATATTGTACAAAAATAATAACAAACATTTTCATTTGAGCTCAAAAGTTCATATTCTCATATCTGTAGGCTTTCATAACTACATGCATGTATAGCATGCATCCACTGAGGTTCATAATCGACTGCATGTCCTAATTATGACAAGCCCTTTGCAATTTATTCGGAAAATAAAATTTCTAAAAATTACAGAGATACCTCTCAATGAAGAGAGATATCTCTTAAAAAAATAAAGATATCTCCCAACTAAAGGAAATATCTCTCATTTTCAAGAGATATCTCTTTGAGAAAGAGATATCTCGTAAACTATCAATTAATAGAGATATCTCTTAAAAAATAATCTCTCATTTTAAAGAGATATTTCTTTGAGAAAGAGATATCTCCTAAAATAAGACAGATATCTCTTATAATTAGAGAGATATCTCTTTTGATAAGAAAGATATCTCTCCCACTTGATCAGATATCCTTTCTCCTGGAGAGATATCTCTTTCGTGATAAGAGATATCTCTGAACGTTAAATAGACATCTCATTCACCTAGAGAGATATCTCTTTTACTTTTGAAGATATCTTTTCGAGTTCAAGAGATATCTCTTGAAGTAAAAAAGATGTCTCTCTTAGTTTATCTTAAGAGATATCTCTTATAGTGAAAGAGATATCTCCCAAAAGTGTCCACAAGAGATATCTCTCAAGCAAAAAGAGATATCCCTTTATTGCAAAGAGATATATCTCTTCCTTATTTTTATCTAAATTCCATTTAAAATGACTTCTCCATTACCGAAAGTAAGCTTTTTATTCACGGAAAACTTTAAAGTATTTTTGAATTTCGACACATTCCTGATATTCTATATTAAAGCTTTACTTAACATGACAAGTAATTTAGTGTTGTCTAGATTTCGTATTTGTAATAGTAGTCGATTATTTCATAAACTGATAAAGTACGGTCCATTGCATTTGAGATTATAGAAATATGCTGACTTTCGTTTTCCTTAATATTAAACTTTTAGCATTTTATCAACGAAGTTGCCATTATTATTTGTTGTTTCAAACAAGGGATTTATAGCATTTTTGTTTGCATAGTACATATATTATTCAGGTTACTGCATGCTTAGTCTTTTTCTTATAACAGCGAAATTATTACAGGGAGTTTAATCACTTCCTCTTTCGCTTTCGTTTTAAAATGGAGAATTTATTATTTTATATCAAGGATGACTGGAAAAGAGATATCTCTTTAGCTTAGAAAAATATCTCTTTTTGAAAATCTAGATATATCTCTCTAACTAAGAGAGATATCTGTTTTAACCTTGTTAAAGAGATATTTCTCTAACTTTAAGAGATATTTCTCTAACTTATCAAGATATCTCTCTAAGTAAAAGAGATATCTCTCTAAGGTATAAAGATATCTCTATTTGTCAAAGAGATATCTCTGTAAGATAAAGAGATATCTCTCTATGCTAGAGAGATATCTGTTTTAACCTTGTTAAAGAGATATCTCTCTAACGTTAAGAGATATTTCTCTAGCTTATTAAGATATCTCTCTAAGTAAAAGAGATATCTCTCTAAGGTATAAAGATATCTCTTTTAGTCAAAGAGATATCTCTGGAAGATAAAGAGATATCTCTCTATGCTAGAGATATATCTCTCTTATTGAAAGAATTTTTTTTCACAAATAAATAGTAAAAGGGCTTGCCATACCTAATGGTAAGAGATGTTGCTCTAGAGTCGAGGAGAAATGAGGTGTTCCATATGTCACTGGTTTGAGTCTTTTTGTGGGACGTGGAGACGGTCCTATAAACCGAGGTCCTGTTTCACGATAAAGATCCCCAATTCTCAAAAACCATTGAGAGCCGTGTACAGGTCTGAATTTGCAGCCTTCCAGTGGTAAGTGGTTGTTCTCGGGATGACGGGAAGATTCTCAAATGGATGTTAAACAAACAAACAAACAGACTTTACAGGTTAGGTGCCATATTTTTGGCTAGTAATCTTGACTTTTGAGACTTAACATTGAGTCAAGTCTTGACAAACTATTAGGTCGTCTTCGAAAATGGTTCTACATACCAATAAACTGCAGGGGGGCTCGCTTCTTGACTGGGAGGCCGAGATTTGCTTTTTTTCTACTCCAGTGTCGTTTCAAACCTAAGAATGCAATGTAAGTAGTGACTTCCTTTACCAAACAGAAGTGAAAGCTACAGGTCCCAATGTCATTGCCACAAGTATGCGGCATTTGCAGCTCCCAAAGTTGGCAACTTCTTTACATGATGAAAATGTATATAAATAATATTGAATAGACATTTTTCATGACATGCTCTACGTACTGATAATGGCAAGCCATAGACAAACTAAATAATCTTGTTTGAAGTCATTATTTCAAAAGAAGATCAATTTTCATGTTACTAATTATCTTTATGTTCAGTTTGTGTGGTTATATACAATGCAACAGATTATCAATTCGTTGTTCAGTTTGTATCAAATGTTACAGTAATTAGATTCACAATTTGAAAAAAATAATGAGCAAAAGTAAGTCAACTTATTGTACTTATACTTTTTTTACATACAGTAATAACATTTATGGAATAAATATAGTGAATGTAACATTATGAGTAGAAAATAAGATATGCCACTGGTGTCTTGTAAAGTACATAGAAATGGTTGATCTAGATTTTCTTATCCATGTCAATCCTTGAACAGGTATCATAATAAAACCGAAAAGAAATATTCCCTATTCATCATTAGGGTCATCATTTCGTAAGTTCTATAGTCGATACAATAACCTTGTCAGCAAATACAATTTTATTTTTGGGTCAAATGCTGCCTGCATTTTTCATACAAATTGTTAGTCCATTATTTATACACTGAATTGACGATGGATTTTTTCCGTTATTTTACGATCATGACAAGGAGTACACGGCGGGTTTGACCGGTCGTCAGGGGATGCTCACTCCTCCATGGCACCTGATCCCACCTCTGATTTCGGAGATCCGTGTTTGCTCTGATCCTATTTTGTATTGTTTAATGGACTTTGATATTGAATTCTGCTCGTTATCTCCATATCATTCAGTAAGATCTTCATTTTGAGCTTTTCTCGAGCACTCACAGGAAATATCTGCAAAATATAAAGTTTTAAATACAAATTTTTAAAATATATTTCATCTAGATCATTTAATTATTACATAAACGAAATGATTAATATTGATAAACTTTAAAATTCAAATTCATATAGAAGAATGGGATTAATGTTATGAAAAAAAGATTAGTGTTTTTTATCTAAAAAATCCGATTTTATATGTGAAAGATCGCTCGAGCAAGAAAAACATTTACCAAGTCGATTTGTTCTGCATTCCTTACAAGAGATTCGAATCAAAATCAACAGGTCAATATACTTTCAAATGTTTATAAACATATTCAGTCCTTGTCTACTTAACATCTGGGGTCCCAGAATGTGTAGCGACTTGAGCAATTAGGTGAACAAAATATACATCAAAGTTACATAAAGATTATCTGGTATTTTGAAAGTTTACATTTTATACTTGTCGAAAAAAACGTTACTGTGATCATGAAATGCAATTATTGGGTAAAGGAGCAAAGGCGGGTGTGACCTGTCGGTAGGGGATGCTCACTCTTCCACGGCACTTGATATCACTTAATGATGTTTTAGAGGTTCTTTTTTTACCTATGCCCTTAATCTGTATTGTTTAATCATTTAATGGACTTCAAAGCTTGAATAATTTTCATGTGATGATAACAAACAATGATCGATCTCTAAATGTCTATAAACAATATACAAATCTGTGAAGAGGGTATAAAACACAGACCCCTGGGAATTCTAAGGTGAGATCAGGTGCCTCGGAGGAATAAGTATTCTATATTGACCGGTCATATCCGCTATTAGCCCTATTTACCGGTCATATCCGCTATTAGCCCTGTTGACCGGTCATATCTGCTGTTAGCCCTATTTGGTGATCAGGTAGATTCAACATTCTGTAGTCAAATTCAGCATAAAAACAAAGGCTTAACAATTTGTATGAAACATGTCAGCCCAAATTCAGCATAAAAACAAAGGCTTAACAATTTGTATGAAACATGTCAGCCCAAATTCAGCATAAACACAAAGGCTTAACAATTTGTACGAAACAAGTCAGACAAATATGACTCAATGCTCGGCTATGTTTACTTATATATGGTCATTATAACGACAATAGAATTTACAAATTGCTGATTTGAAATGAGGTTGTTGACATCCCTGTACTTATTTGTCAGTAGACTACCTCAGCTACTTGGGACAAACTCTTGAGTTTCGAATATGTTGGGGGGCGCAGGTGATACTGGAAATTTCAATTCATGTTCACTGGGATACATGTACATGTATATGAATCGACATATGAAAGTAACCACACTAAGTGAAATACCAGTAAAAATCATTGAGGATCTGATTCTTATCACCCGTTTTAAGGGGGAAAGCAAAATAGTAAACATCAGAGTATGTGATTTTTCTAATTTTTTATTATCATTTTGTTTTTCCTCATAAAATTCACCTGGATTTGGTATATTTTCTAAAGTTTATATCACACTTTTAGCTTCATGCTAACATTTTCTGAACTTTTTTTTCATCTGTTAATCTTTACTGAGTGTAATTTGTTTTGACTGAAGTATTAACTAATATTGTCCAAGTCTATTTCTTTTCCAAGGCTTAGGAGAAAAATTCTACGATTTGCTCACTTTTCTAAACCTGTGAGATGATATTAAGTCTCCTCTAAAGATTTTTGTTTTATATCATCTGTCCTTAATTGAAAATATATCGCCGATATAGTTGGGGCCACAACAAGTGATTTTCATCTTCTCATGTAGAATTTTTTTGTAATAAATTCTGTTTCTTAGGCATAAAGGTCAGGCAGGGGATACTCACTCCTACTTTGCACCTGATCCAGCCTTTGATGTATTGGTTGTCCGTGTTTACACCACATCTACATGTATTTTGTATTGTTTTATGGACTTTTGAGCTTAAGGTGTTTGGCTTCTGACATTAAAAATAATTGAAAATGATTTTTTTTCTCTTTTGATTGTAAGAATAATCATAATAAATTATTTTAAGCCAGAAAAATGCATATGAATATGATTTAATTTTCAAGCTATAGGTGTTCCTGACAAAGGGAGGTAATTCTCTCATTTTAGTAAAGAAAAAGACCAAAATTGTGTCCAACATATTTATTATTTATTTTAAACTAAGAAATGTTTTCAAATCATTCCAACCTTTTGCTATCTTTTAAAAGTAGTCATAAGGAATATAAAATATTGATAAAATAATCATGATAATTGATAGAAGATAAAATTTAATTCTTATCAAAATGCACACACCCTCATACAAAAAAATGCCTTTTTTCCTTTCACAGGGCTTATAAAATGAGCTTGGAAAATAAATTAGAAATAATTAAAAAGTATTTTTTTCTATATATCTGTTACTTAGATGAAGCGCTTTCAAATGGTGTAAAAAATTGTATATCAATATGAGAAACTTTTAAGATATTTTAACTTGAATTTCCTCTGGCCCATTTTTCTCAAATTTTAACCGGAGGAAATTCGGATTGATTCTGGTTGCCTCTTGTATGATTTTGGGTGATTTTCTATTTGCCTAAATGAATAAGTGTATTGAAACTCAATCTTTTTCTTTAAAAGAAAAAGGGACATTTAATTTTTTGGGGGACTATTTAAGACTGAGGGGAAAGGGGGGGGGGGGGTTTAATATCTATTTTCATGCCCACTCACATTACCTGAGGATACTTCTTTAATAGTTTGACTAATCATGGCTTTTCCTGTTCTGAGTTGAGAGGATTTTTACAGACATTTCCAATATTTTTCTCTGCATTCTTTGCTCCGCTTGTGGCCCATCCTTCCTCCAGGAATTATTGAATATAGGGTATTAATGAAGCTAAATTTCACGTAAATGTCATCTTTTCTTCAGTGGTTCTTCAGAAGATTTTTGAATAATGCCACCAAATTCTTAATTACCCCCCTTTTCAAGAGGGCGAGACACTTCCTATAAACAAACTTAAATCCCCTTAATTGAAATTGGGCCAGTTAGTCTTTCAAAGAAATAAAATATATAAAACTTCGACAGTATAATAACAGACTGAATAACTTCACACGTTAAAGGTAATCTCACAACCAAGCTTTATGATAAACGTGATGACTTTAACTTTTCAATCGTCAACTTCCCTTACTTATGCAGCAATATTCCTTCCTCACCTGCATACGGAGTTAATATATCTCAGTTGATTCGATACGCAAGAGCGTGCTCTACTTATGTACAATTTCTAAAACGATGTAACTTGACAAAAAATTGAGGAAATAAGAATATCAGCAGTCTCGTTAAAAGTCTCCTTAAAAGTCATCATTTCGTAAGTTCTATGTTCCATGCAATCACCTTGTCAGCAAATATAATCTATAATTGAGTTAAATGCTGACTAATGTTTTTCATACTATTTGTTAGGCCACTGAATTGACGACGAATCGTTCCTTTATTTTTCGAACATGACAAGGAGCACACGGCGGGTGTGACCAGTCGACAGGGGATGCTCACTCCTCCATGGCACCTGATCCCACCTCTGATGTTTTGGAGGTCCGTGTATGCTCTACTCCTATTTTGTATTGTTTTAATGATTTTTTAGCATGAATACTGTACTTTACCTCAATATATTACATTCAGAGAACTTGTATGTAGAATCAGAGGGATCTTTAACAAAGAAATTTGATGATTTGCATTGAAAAGACAGAGATATCAGATACATATAGATTACTTTTTATATTCATTGTAATGCATCTTAAGTTATTCCTTAAAAGAAATTAAATAATTGTTTGTAAGGAGTAAGGATAAGGGCTTAGAAGAGCATTTGCTTGTCCATACAATGTACTTTTGGTTGGTTAGGATTTTTATGAAGTTTAAGAATCCACTATAGGTTGGGTTGATCAAACTCATTTTAAGGTCATACGCAACGTAGTTTGAACTTTATTGGGTTCTTCCCTGGAATTGAAGAGTTCCTCTTAATGAAGGACCTGTGTGCAATACTTTTAATGTCTATATATATGGATTTGTTCACCTCTTCTAAGAATATGTTTGATGAAAAAAAAATCTGTTTTCTATGTTTTGAAATTTTTGTACTTTTTTCTTTGAATAATACAAAATTTTTCACAATTTGATATGTTTTCAAAACCCCTGGTAACGCATGCTGATTTTTTTTCTAAGAACATGTAGTGGTATTATAAGTTTACATTTAGAATATCTTAAAAAATTATCAGTAGGTAAGGTACCTTGCGTATGTCCTTAAGAGTGAAAAAATGTTGTGAAAAATTTGAATTCTAAAATACTACTGTATTTAGAAAATTTTCATCTTTAAAAAGTGAACCGAGTATAAGTTGTATTTCTAGAAGTAAAATAGAAAATATTTTTTTATAATAGTTATAATAATGAGCCTTGCAAACAAAGGCCATATTGTTACAAGCGATGTCAGCTGGAACCATGCCAAATTGTTTGAGTAATATTTCTACCCAAATTCTACGATCACATATGATTTAGTGCTACTTTTAACACGTTTCCACTCAAAAACATTGAGGTACCTTACTAGGTAATTGTGCAAGATACCAGAGAGTGTAACAATTTCCGATATCCTTTAGGTAATTTTTTAATCTTTCGTACCACAATTTTTGTTGTGTGCATTATTTTTAAAAAACATTCTGAAAACGATTTAGAAATTACACTAGAATGGCGATTATAAATAGTTTTAATGCATTACAAAGAAATACAAAACAAACAATTGAGGAAAGTGTCGTCTGCCCTGGATACAGACAGGAAGTGAGGATGGGCACGTGTGAACGATCTAGCCAGTCAGGAACAGACAAAAATACGGTGTTTATTCAAAGCTGTCTACAGACTTGTGTCAGTCAATGAAATCTTGTTTCTTATATAACCGTAACCTTCCAATATTTTGGATTCAATTAGTATACTTTGTATGATTTTTATGCCCCCATAATCGAAGATTCGGGGGTTATAGTTTTTGCCCAGTCCGTCCGTCTGTTTGTCTGTCTGTTTGTCTGAAAAAAACTTTAACCTTGCTTATAACAGTTGAGTTGGTAGGACTATTGCTTCTATATTTTAGGGGTATATTCCTTATGACAAGACCTTTTTGGGTATGCCCCAAAAGTTGACCTTGGAGTTTGACCCTATTTTTTCAAAAAATCATCACACTTTAACCTTAGTCATAACTTTTGAACAGTTGGTGCTAGGGCATGTGTATTCATTATGACAAGACCTTTCAGTGGGTATAAAAAATTTGACCTTGACCAATTTCAACCTTGGCCATAACTTTTGAACAGTTAGAACTAGGGTTTTCATATTTCACAGGTGTATTCCTTGTGACAAGACCTTCCTTTTTGGTACCAACAATTTTGGCTCTTTGGCCTTGAACTTTGGAGATTGACATGCATTATAGAAAATTCAACCCTCGTCATACGCTGCCATTTGTTTTGTTTGTTTTTAGCTCTACTGGTCAGAGACCAGAAGAGCTTATGCGATAGTAATGCGTCCGTCGTCCGTCCGTCTGTCTGTCTGTCCGTCTGTAAACAATTTTTCAAAATGCTACTCCTCCTACAGTTTTGGTCTGATTTCAATATAACTTGGCACACAAGTAGACTACACTAAGATACATAATTCTGTGTATCGGTTTTTGATTTCGATGAACGATGTTGCCGT
>PRKT01000055.1:1728570-1781070 GCA_003671525.1 Saccostrea glomerata
TACCTGTGTTTCATTATTATTTTTTTAACAACGAACTCAAGTCATTGCTACAGTGACGTACAATGTACTAAGGTACATACCGTAGATTTTTTAACAAAAGTCGACCGGTGAGATTTCTGCTTGAATGATATTAGATATAAGTCTGAAATTATAGAATTTATAATTATCATCAATTATTACTTATGATATTTTTTATTTACGGTGTTGAGATTAACTAATTTTATTAATGATGAACATAGGGCCACAAGCTGTACAGGTAATACTCATGGACTTCCTGTGTATACTGTTTGTGTATAGGGATTAGCGCTTCCCACGGTCTGCACGACCGTCAGTGCCTCGGGGTGCCATGCATGTAAAATTTAGACCCTCCCCTTACCTGAGAAAACCGTACGGTTAAAAATCTCGGCCTTTAACTTAAAAAAATACATTCTGATTTCTAATTGCGGGAGGGAGGGGGTGGGGGGGGGGCTTTTTTAGTAAGCATTTCCTGTGAACTTGTCAAGTACCAGTAACTGTAAGCATGCATACATAAAGATTGACAATATCAGTCTGTCACCTTGTATTAATGTTAGAAGGTGGTGTTGTATTAATTACAAGCTGTACAAATTGATTATATACAAATCTCTATTGATAGGCCTTACTAAGGTGCTGTATTTGATTATTATAAGTAAAGAATAATTAGAATCAATATGCTTATGAACATGATGGAGATAGATGCAGTTTAACAAATTATATGATATATATTATTTAACTGTATAGGTTTATTACACTATCTGCGGCTCCTGGGAAAGTTGTGTATGGGGACGTATATAAATGTTCACTTTCCCTGTCTTGTTTTACTCAGGGCTTCCTCTGTAAATGTTGTTAGAGATATGAAAGGGGTCTGTCATACCTGCACAGGTACGCCAAGTTTATATATGACTTCAAAGGTATTTTCGAGGGCAAACCTCTTTTCTCAGGTTTTTAATAGGGTCACCCCATTACACCATTATAGAAAAACTGCTTTTGTCAATAGCTTGAATGGATCTTTCTTGTTCTTTGGTAATATTAGCACTTGTAACTTCAAGCTTACTCTGTAAGTGAGTTTTGAAGCTTTTTAAAGCTTTGTGCATTCTAATCGTCATGAATTGTAGCAATTATCTGAACTAAAAGAAATGTGTTTAATTTTGGGTAAAGGTTATGACCTGTGTGTAGTGTACATAAACATTTGGAAATGGCTTTTTATCTGGTTCAACAGGTAACATGATAAATGTGGCTTAAAATTAACCAACAAAGTAACACAGTTATCCTTCTGACATGTTTTGTTTCTAATATAGTTTTACAGAAGACACAGGGAATGTTAAGTTAGTTGTTTTCCCCAGATTTAAGCTTAAAATCAAAAAACCTTAATTTTGAATTAAATTTGGCACATATTGTCTATTTGCTTAAACTTAACTTATAGGTCACAGGCCTTAACCCATCTTTTTATCTGCATAAGAATAAAAAAGGAAACTTAATATACCTTAAATCTAGAAAAACTTTTTAAAAAGATATATGGCACTAGTATCTGTTAGTGTGCATACACTAGCAGGGTATATGTTCTTTGTTATTTCTTTGCAAACTTTTTTTTAGGCTTTAATAATTAGTGTACATTATCATCATATATCTAGATAAAAACGTCTTCTTTAGGAAACACCCAACTTTCACCTTCTGACTACAAACAATACTTTGGACACACAAAGACCCTGAGAACAATTGGCCACACCCATCTATCACTTCACATCTCTTGTTTCTTTGTTTTTAACCAGTCACACATAATTAGCCAGCACTTTAGTAGGTGTTTGGTGACCAGACGGTTTACTTTCTCTCTTGTGTAAAGATCTTTCAGAGGATTAGGAAAATTGTACACATAGGTGGTCCAAGAAAGATTTTCCTACCGAGTGTGACTGCACAGTTAAGATTAGAACATACCTGGCAAATAAAGAAAGTATGTAGGGACAAAACTGTGTGTTTTGTTCAGGCCGGTAGTTTGACTTTTAAGATTTGGTAAGAAGTTCCAAATTTCTATTCCCAGCACATTCTGGACATGGTCAAATGGATTATATTGATAGGAGTGCCTCTATGGACTGGGTGGCATTGTGAGCATATTTTTTACATTCTTCAGATGGACTTGCAATTCATAATTTTGGCAGGGTCCTTTTTGAATTCAGTCTCAGTGAATAGATTTGTGCTGTTGGTAGATAAACAGTGTAATAAAACATATCATTATTGAAATAATTTCTTTTTGGAGTTAGCAAGTGAAAAGTCTTCTTTTGAAATTGATGGATAATGGATGGATATGCTTGATGATTTTGGAATTAACATAATTATTGTGATCTTATTCATTGTTGGTGTTCAGGAATTTTGATATAAAATACATGTTTGTTTTTCTTATGTTTTTAAACATATATATACATGTATATGTTTTACAGGATTTTTTTTCCATTCATATTTGATGACATAACCATTTTGCAGCTTTTCACAAATTGGATCTAGATTATCCTGGTTTTAATCGTAATAAAGTACTTTGATTTTTTTTTATCCTTAAGGAGATTTGATTATGGAGAAAATATTGACCAAGTGTATTGAAAATCTTTTTTTCACATGAGAAATTGTGTATCGGTATTTGGAAGCCTAAATCTAGAAATAAGTAATAACTTTGTGATTACATTAAATCATTTGTAACCTTTTGGATTATTACTGAGTAAATTATACCACTATTCTTTTGTTAATAATCTTCCTGAATAAACATACTCTTTAGATTGCTTTGATTATAAACTGATTTGCTGTTTTGTGTACTTTATAAACAGAAAACTTTTTTTAAGTGTCAGAACCAGTTTTACCTGATGAGTACTTTGAAAATACAGTATAGCTTGATTATATCAGACTCAATTATAGTGTACATCTGCCAATAACGGTCATATTTTGTTTTTTGAGGAAATTAGTGAGATATCAATGGGATATACAAGTACTGAGCAAAATAACTAGTTGTTTCGAGAAGTTTGATACAATTTTGTTTGACTGCGCAGATAGGTTTGGAATTTTATGATGCATACCTGCTATTGACATGTGTACTGAAAAGATTACTTCTCCGTTCCAATGTTTCACCTGTCCAGCTAAGCTAATTGTTTACCTCGAGTTTTCAGAATGATATCCCATGCAATAACAGATGCATCAATTTTCTTTGCTGTTGACATTATGATACGAAACTCATTCATCAGGAATTTAAAAGGATATCTGGCCCTTAGTATGCTCTTGGCTGTTGCAGCATTCATTTAAGTGTTCCCTAATATTTTCTCAGATCTTTTGAATTTCAGTAAGTCTAGGATAAACAGAGGAAAATTGAGTACAAATGTTGACTTAAGCAGAAATGGATTTTATACTTTCTAAAATTATTGGGTGGTTTAAGTCAAAAGCTTTGTGCATTGATAATGTCATGTTTTCATATCAGTGATGTATGGCTTTGAAGTAAAACTTTTTATGTCAAAGATTACAATGACATTTTAATATTGAGATAATTTGGTTTCTTTTTTTAGGATGAAGAATGGTGTAATTGTGGAAATCATGACTTGTGGCCAGTATGTTATAATGAAAACATTGTGATCCATCTAAGAAAGCTATCCGAACACTCTCTAAATGTAGGTGACTTCTATGTGTATGTTTCCGTGTTGAATTCCAATGAACCTTGCCTCAACGTATGTTACAGTACACATTCTGGAATTAAAGAACAAGTAATTTCTAACAGGGATATTGACAGATTTTTTGCAATGGAAATTTTAAATAGGACTAGTTCTTGTTCGGATGAAGAGCTGGGGCATATGTTACAGAGGTGTTTAGTACTTTTTGAAGGCAGTGTGCAACACCTAAAGTGGGATGAAACAACTCAGGGCTGCCAGGACTGTAAGAGAAATCGCATGATTGAAGACTTGCTGAAAAACCAGGCAGGGATGTGGAATGGTAGTCGCCCGAATTACCTCTGTCTCACAGGTATGTACATAATTCTGTGTAGGACTTCCTTTTGTATCTATATGCAACTTGAGAATGAGGTAACTTGAATGTCAGTAAATTTACATAATAAAAGAACACTATTCACAAAATATTAAGTTGCTTAAGGATTTTAAACAGGTTAAAAGCATGTCTAAACTGTCAATTATTGGAAGAAAGCTTGTGTATGAGTAGGGGAGAAATATTTCCTAACAATGACAAGTTCTGTGGTTGGTATGTGATGGGAGGTGGCAAATGTTGCCTTTACTTAAGAAATCTTACCCCCTGCCTTGTGAAACTGTCAGTTTCTGTAGGACCTTGTAACCTAGTAGCTAGGTACTTCTGTTTGGTAGTTGTGGATTTTAGTGTTAAAACACCCAGACACACCAGCTGATTGTGTACATTACATCATAAGAGTCTGCAGAGGACACATTTTTAGTCAGTGACCACAGCAGGAGACTTAGGAATGATAGACCTACCAAAGCGAAGAGTATACATAAATATATCATTATCACCTTCTGTTTGTTGCCTTGTCTGTTTGACTCCAGGATTTAATTGTCACATAATTACTCTGCATCATCTATAAATATCTGTATTAATTGCAATTTACACTTGGTACATGTAGAGTAAGTCAACAGGTGTGTTTAGTATTTGACCCAAGGGTGTCATCTTCAGGTACATAAAATATCTATGTAAAATCAATAAGACTCTCATCAATTTCAATTAGAGGTACATGATGACAATGTCTTATGGTCATAGTTCTATTTGATTGGACACCCCCTGTGTAGAATGTGAAAGGTGAAAGGTCACACTGTTGGTTTACGTCTGCTATGTCAAGAAAGAGACAGTTATATCGTTTGTACTAGGAAGGGATAGGTTGTTATTAAAACCGTTGGGATTTAATGCTTGTGTGTTTTCTTTGACCATAGATAAAAATTGGTCACTCAAATAGATTTTAAGAAAAGGTGTATTAATGAGTCTCATTCAAATATTTTAAGAACATTTCTTAAAAAAAAAAAGAGGGTATTTTATTCTTCCAAGAAAGTCAGTATGAAGAAACAGTATGTTAAATATTGAGACAGTAGGAAGTAAAATAGTTTGTTATCAAATTAATTATACTTCAGGAAACAGAGGTATTTCATTTTTATATAATCTGCCTTTTCAATCGCAATGCCATATTTTGATCAAGTAGGAAGATAAAAGAAAATAAAGACTGCTCTTGTGAAATTCAAGTTGATTCACTGTTACCCAAACTGTTTTAATATCCCAACAAAAGGTCTTTCCTTTGTTATACCATCAGGTCCATTATCTAGTCTTATCAAAATGGCAAATCTTGGATTAAGCAAAAGCATTGTGGCCTGAAGTATCAGAATTACAAATTGTTTCATACTGTCAGAACAAGAACGTTGTTCCTGTCTTTGGACAATGCGCTGGACTTAGCCTGTCAAATGGTTTGAGGATTGCTCTGTCAACTATTGTCTGTTCTGCTGAATTGTACCTTGTGAAAAATGTGTTGTCAGGTATGGAATTCAAAGTTGCATATGCACTAAGTCTGCACTTCTGAAGGGATTAATTGTATAACATAATCCTAATGTCCCTATTGCAACTTTTTTTTGAAAATCAGTTTGAGATAGGAATTTTTATTTTTGACATCTTGGTTTTAAAAGTTTTACTTTTAATCTATGCACTTGAAATGTAATTATTTAAACTATTAGAAAAATGTGAATTAATGGCACCGCCATTGCCCTTGAGGTCAGATTAAACTACAGCTTTAGTTACAAAAATTTCATTGTTCTTTTTTAATGTATTTATAAACTTTAAACCAAATTGAGACGAATTACTGGTACTGTTCCATATCCCAACAAGACATTGCCAATTAACACACAAGATAATCCCATTAGTATTTTATCCCCTTATCCTGGTCGCAGAGATTATTCAGAGCTAGGTTTTCTGTCAGTGCTTGGTGTACAGCTTTGAGTTACCACCCCTGCAGCAACACAATGTGACTATTGATTCAGTCTCGTATTGATTCCGGACTGTCTCCCATAGGTTATATATAGACTCTGTAAGGATAAAATCAAGGGGTGTTCCCTTCACTGTCCACACCACCAAGAGAGAGAGAGACAAGAGATGCCCAGTACTTAATCAGGGCAATGTAATACTTCGGTGTCAGTGACTATAATGGATTTCATGCAATATTAATTAATGCATTCAGAAGAGCAGAAAATTGCAGAGGAACCGTTTGCAGATCCAATAATTGTGCAGATTTCTCTGCAATTTGCAGCAGCTTTGATTTTGAATGCCAGGAAACAATTGTATGCATTTTTAAAAAAAGAGGATGTGTTATTTTCTTCATGTGGCCATTTTTCCCTGAGGACAGTTTTTAATGGTGGAATATTCCCCTGCCGTTATTATGATTCTATTGTACTGAATCATTTCTAAATGACATCAATTTCGTATTACATAAGAGGACTAGCTACACCATTATCTATGATAGATAGGGTGTTTATTTAGGAGAGGTTCTGTGGTGCTTGGTCATTACCCTACCTTGACTATCATTCTCACATCAGGAGTATACAATCTCATTTTTAATAGAGACAGAAGATTTTTAACTCAGGTCAAATGGGATGTCATCTGACCACTGAATTGAGAGTAATGGACAGGAGAGAAAAAAAAATACCTGGCTGACGTTTTTCATACGCAGGGGTCGTGGTCATAGATTTCAGCTTAGGGGAGACAGTGTAAACAGGGGCTGAGAATATGATACTCTGATCTGACAGTTGTGGGCATGTAAAAAAAAAAAAAAAAAACACTGGCGAATACTAAAGGAGAGAGGACTTTACATGTAATGACTCTACATGAAATAGCGTGACGGAATATGAAAGAATATGGCTCCTGTGTTTCATATTTTCCCACGTGTTACATCATGATGAGGTAGAGATGCTGCATTTGTTCCAAGAAAAAGTCAATTAGATTGTTTCTTAATTGTGCATGCAATTGCCATTTTACAGTTGGAAAGGGATTAAATCACACTGAATTATTCAGCAACTTGTAGTGCCTAGATCATGTAGATGTCAAGTGAGGAGATATATTATAGCTTGCTGCGTTATGACAGAAATACCTACTGTCCTGTAGGAACATCATCTTTTGTTGTAACAGATAATGTCAAGGATTCTCAGTATATTTTGATCCTGTGCCATATGTAAAAATTATGCCTATGTATTTTGTTGTGGAGGAAATAGGAGAAGCAGTTATTTGTGCAAAAAACAAATTACCAGAGTATTGACTAATGTCTCAATTATAGTTATATACCATTCATCATTTGTGCAATTTTCTGCGAAGTAGATATAGATTCACCATGGGAAATATCATAGCTGACTTTGAAATCAACGAGGTTGAAGAAAGGGATATACAACAGGTTGAAAGTGAACTAACCGCTATCAAAGGGACTGATATAGACAAGGTATCGAGAAGGGTTAGTCCGAGCTCCTCGCTGGAAAATTACGTAGACACCAGGGATTATACAGAGTCTAACTTGTCATCTCCAACTGAATATCACAGTGCTAGGAATTCGGAGCATTTTCCATTCACGGACTCGGATGTGAGCGACATTGAGTCAGAGGATCTTGGGATGTCACATGGTGTAGAGGATAAGTCTGCGGAAAAAAATAGGAACCTGTTCAGTACTGAGTCTGAGACAAGTGGGGAGGTTCCTGAAAATTGTCAAGTGTGTCAGGAGGACATGTATGATTATTTGAACCCTGATGACCTTTCAAACACAGGGTCAGAGGTCAGCGATTTTGACAGTGATTTTGACTTTGACACTACATCTGCTCAGGATAAGACACAAGGGCATGCAAAAACATCTGCTAGTTCTGACTCAGATCCTACCATCGAAAATATATCTAGCCAGAGTGTCTCAGATGCAGACAATACTCCAAATAAACAGGACTCACCCTCAGTGTTAGGATCAGGGACTAAACCTGTCGAAGAGTTCATCATGGGAGGTAACTCTATTCTGAATGATACATGTGGTGGTTATTGCAATTCAGCAGAAAAGTCACAGAGAAAAAATGTGAGTAGTAATAAGAACAATGCTCCTACTGATCAAAACCAGGGAAATAGTACTAACAAGATGGAGGGTAGGGTTGTAACTGCTGATTGTAGTGTTGCTGATGACAAGTTGTGCAATACTGAGGCAGATGTCAGAGTTAGTACTCAGGATATGTCACGTTGTGACTGTTCCAGTGGCCATGACATACAGAGGGACAGGAATGTGATCATGGAGGGAGGGAGGTCTTCTTCAAATGAAAATATGGGAACATTATCCTCCAAAACTACTGTGATTGAATCACAGTGTGACAAAGGGAACTTGAATGAAGATGAATCTAATTGTGAACATGGGAATGTTAACAATGACATTTATCCAGAAAATGAATACGAGCCTGAAAGGTCAGAATCGTCCGTATTTAGAAAAGTAGGACAGGGGGAAAATGGGGACCAGGGCAAATTAGTCAATGTTCGAAGTGACCAAGAAACGGAGAAAGAAGGCTTAATGAAACCTATTCAAAATTCTCCAACCGATGAGAATGATCAGCTCTCTAATGCTATTGTGAAAGAGAACATAGATGAATACCCACCAATAGTTAAGGATATTATCAAAAACCATCTCAGATTTGTGGATATACTAACAAAATATGAGCAGTTCTGTTGTTCAAAATTGGATTTGTTTAATGCTTTAGAAATTCATCACCAAGAAACAGATGCCCTCAATGGTAAGCAATTAGGAAAAATTTAGCTATTGTTGGATAGATATAATGATCAATTGTGGTTACAATATCTAATTCAACAATCCAAGTAAATACAGGTAGTTATTAAAATTTTGTATGAGCATGAGATTTTGAATATCATGATCTCATGAATGGCAGGCAATTTTATGTAAATAAAGTGCTGTTCTTTCATTCAGAAATAAATAAACCTATCATACAAAAACTGAGGTGTGAATAACCTTGACAACGGGAGAATTTTCCTTTCTACCTCTTGCCAAATGAAAAAGAGAGAGGTTAAAAAAAATAACTCATCTAGCATTTACCTGCAAAACACACTTTATAAAATCATGAAACCGTTTTACTAAGGTGGTTTTATGGGCAGAGGTACCAGAGACAAAGGAAAAAAGATTTTCTTAAAAGTAGAGTTTATATTAGGAAAAAATCAATGAATGTTAAAGATTTAAAACAATTTACTCATGTTAAACATTTTAACCCTTTTAAAATACCACCTATACGGCAGATCTATGGTAAAGATTGGAATTATTGAATGAGACTCTTAGTGACTAAATGGGAACAATTTCTGAGGTCCTTTCACAGGTAAGGTGGGAAAAAAATCGAAATTTGGCGGTATTCTTTGTTATGATGAGTCACGTCTTTATTTAACTAAAGACTTAAACTTTGGTCACAATATACCTGCAGTTTGGCAGAGCCGTGCGATATCAGTGTTTATATACAAGGGGACCCGAATTTACATATTACATCCCGGTCTTTGAGCTATGTGACACTGGTGAAAAACTTTGCTTATGTAGACGTAATGTACCAAACACTGAACAGCATTATTGAATGACAACACCAGTGTATGTTGTAATGAGTAGTTTTAAACAGTGCAGTCTAACAGGATAGAATGATTAGATAAGATGTGCATTTGATAGCTTGTGTCCTTGGTCAGACAGGATAAATTAATTAACACAGCAGGTATGTTTTTATACCTAGTACGATATGTGCATTATAATTCTACACTCAATTTACAGGTAAGAAATTCCATTTCTTCCAATAGTCAGTGTAGACAATAGATTTGATATATTATCCTAATTTTCTTCTTTTCTTAAATTTTTTTCTCTTGAGAAGTTGTCTTGATGGAGGCATATGATTATAGGTGTTAGGTATTTCAAACTGGTGTTTTATATCAAGGAGGCCCGACAATTTACAATTGTATGGAGCCTTTCCAATGTATCAAACGTGGAAAACATTCACATACATCTCCAAACATCTCATGCTGTTGTCATTTCGGCATTTTTTTCACATACCACCTTCTTACTGAATCTAACTTGATCTTTCGTAGCCAACGAGAGGTTGTACATATGAAACATATGCATTTTTGCCATGTTCCTATTTCATCAAGTTTTCCATGTTATTTCAGAGGGCTTATCAGGGATGAATTCCAATGGTGGAGGGGCCACCTCAGGCCCAGGGCCAGGCGGAGGGCAAAGGCCTAATAGCCCTAGGAGTCCAGGATTCTACAAACATCGAAATTTGGATGCCCCCAAAACTATAATGGATGTGGATTATAAACTTCTTAATTCAGGAATAGCAGTTCTTCCAGGTAAGGCAGTAAGGGTTCACGTTTACGGAAATAGAAAAATGTTAATGTTGATGATGAAATTGTCAAGTTTGACATCTGAATATTATTCAGGTGTCAAGTTGAACAATTTATTAAGATGAAGGGATTCTGTAGTTAACCTTTTTAATGTCTTGTAAATGACTTTGGAAAATGCTGTGTTCATGTATTTAAGCCTATATACACTGTAGTAAGTCTGCAGTACGATTTGATTTGACAAGCAGTATGTATTTCTGGAGTCTCTTACATTACACTGAATGAACCCTTTCCTTAATATTTCATGACACATTCCTTAATCAACACTTTCATTTACATGCACAGCCCATCTATAGAACATGTTCAGGACTTTGACAATACGTCATTACTCTAATTGATCAGGATGCTATATGCTTTTACAACCCATTGATACATGTACTGGTACATACACACTATATTAGAACAAAAACAATCAAATGTTTGTCTGAATTGTATCTGTGGTTATTGGCTAAATTCTTATGTTTAATATTTTGAAGAGGGAAATGCTTTACTTAAATAGAGACATCATAAAAATTAATGTACATGAAAGTTTAAAAAATGTTTATTTTGTACACAAGTTCTATACATTTAAATTTCAAATTGTAGTCAAATCTTTAAATGATATATGCATTAAGGCATGAAAATTCTGATTAGATAGGTGTTTTGTTTTGGCTTCTGCAAATACCAATCACTGGTCCAGATGCAAAAGAAACAAGGGATTATGCATGTAGTCAACTATTTTTAAAATTAACAAAACAGATGGCTAGATTTGACTGAGCAGGATCACACTGCTAGTTATGAATGAGAGATGTGAGAAAATAATGTGTTGATCCTTATATTGACAGATTTGATGGATTGAACATATAGATGTATAATTTTTTGGGCTGAATCTCGCTTCATTTAACTGTGGCAGTATTGGCTGTCAATAGAGACTGGGTGTTAGACACAGTTGACACATTCTGATCCTGGGTAATTATTTTTATCTACAATGATGAATTTTTGCTCATTTTCTCTCACAACACAGATAGTTATATTTTACTAGAAGGGTGTGGTAACATTGCTAGGGCATACTCTAAAACCTGGCCTGGCCCCTTTGGCCTGGCCTGGCCTCAAAAGTTGGCCTGGCCTCAAATTTGGCCTCTGTAAAAATTTTTGGCCTCAATTTTGGCCTCACTCAAAAAATATTTTCTTTTTCTGAATTTGATTGATTTTATTGATTTTTTATTGGTTTCATTTTTTTCACAGATTAAGCAGGTGATTAATATATTTCTGTTGATATGTAAATGTGAACATTAAAATAATTATACACTACTACCAATCTGATTTATTTTTATTGATTTTCTATTGATCTGTTGCAATTCTGAAGACTATAACACAGAGCATATCATTTTACTTTCAAAAAGACACTCTCTTAATGATTTATTAAATGTGCCTTTATTTTTTTAAATTTCCATGGTAGGAATGATAATTTTTACAGAGTAAAAAACATTTACAAAATCAGGGAGAGGGCTAAAATAGGCTGCGCCTGCTGCTCAATCCTATTCATGATAACACCAGTGAATAAAATATTGTTTAAATAAAAAAAATATTTAGAAACATCACAATTAAATTATGAAGACAACAAAGAAATTCAGATGAGTAGTAATTAACTAAGAACTAAAAAGAATCTTAAATTTGCCGTTTTAAGTATTACTTGTTTAATACAAGTTTTTTTAACTGTCTTTATTTAGAATTAAAAAAAATTTGTTTGATGATGTTGACTACTTTTACAAATGATAGAAAAAGAGTCAATACTATGATATGCAAGTAATTGACCACATTTTATATGATAGGGTTCTAATGGTGAATAGGATGCAATTGTTTTACAGCACAAATGTTAATAATATATCATCAAACTCAACTTTTGTTTTGATAATTGTAGGTAGTGAAAGTTGTAGCAGGAAATTCTTTATAAATCATGGGTGGCTTAACAGCCTATGCACCTATACATGTCATTACTGATTAACTTCAACCTTTAAACTCCCTGTCAAGAACCGTGCTGCAGAATTTTTTGTCATTTGATATCCAATTACAGTGTTACGGCACACCAGGAACAGAAAGTTAAAAATTATCTGATAATGTTAATTTTTTTTAAATACCAACTGTTCTTAGATTAAAGTGAACATGAATTTTTAACAGAGTAATCAAATAAGTGTAATATAAATACATGTATTTTGGTATCCGTCTAGGTATATTTATTTGAAAAAAAAATCTTAGGTGCCTGTATTCATATATCACACAGATGATGCAGGCATAACAGTAACACAATACTCCACAGTGTGTGAAAGATGATGATTCATCTACTTAACAAGTGGGAATTTTTCAAAGCTATTAATGACATTTGACATGAATTATTACTAGAGATTTTTTTCAATGTCACAAAATAAACTCTGATACTTTTTTTCTAAATAATTATAAGCAAGAGTATCGGTAGCGTGTCTGTATGAAATACCTGTAAATAATAAAATGAAATAACTGTACACTGATCAATTGATAATCAATAAATTAATCCTTATTGGTGGTAGTACATGATTATTTTTAATGTTCACATTTACATATCAACAAAAATATATTAATCACCTGCTTAATCTGTGAAAAAAATGAAACCAATAAAAAATCAAATAAAATCAATCAAATTCAGAAAAAGAAAATATTTTTGAGTGAGGCCAAAATTGAGGCCAAAAATTTTTACAGAGGCCAAATCTGAGGCCAGGCCAACTTTTGAGGCCAGGCCAAAATTTGGTTTGAAGCCAAATTAGAGGCCAAAATAGAGGCCAGGCCAACTTAGAGGCCAGGCCAGGCCAAAGGGGCCAGGCCAGGTTTTAGAGTATGCCCATTGCTAGAAACTCGCATTTGATTATGTTCCTACATTCTAGAGAAAGCAAGGTTTGGGATTCCAATGCAGTTACATGTAACTATTGGGGTTCTAGTAATTCCAGGATCTTTAAGTTATTAACTGTTAGGGATTTCAGTGATAGGAGTCTAAAGTAATTGTAGTGTCTTTTGGGATTCTTGTGATGGGGATCTATAGGTAATTTACTGTTTGGGATTTCAGTCATGGGAATTTTTGTGAGTTAGGAAAAAATGATGATTATTCCTTGCGTACATCAAAATTCAGACTTAGTAAAGTCATGTGTAAAAAAAAAATGTACCCTTAGACCACTCAAGCTCCTGCTTGACAGTACATGTATTTATCTAACAGGTAATTCAACTGTGTACTGATGTGGTGTCATTTGTTAACATTGACTGTACTAAACAGAAGAATTGAATTTAAGTTAATTCCCTTGAGGACAAATTTGCAAACATTAAACAGTGATTTCATAGTCTACTCAATTTGAATTTCTAAAGCCTTCTATCAAAAGGATTTTCAATTTGTTCCAAGCTACACAAATGACAGAATTTTACATAAAAATGTGACTTGACTTTTTGTTGGCTGTTTGGTGAACTTCATGGTTAAGGTTCATTGGTTCAGAGTTCACTCTTTGGTCACCAAATATTAGAACAGAATATGTGTAAAGGAATTAAGAAATTGTTGAAGCAATATCGTTTCTTCATAAATGCAAAGTAACGTAAATATATATTGACAACACCACTTAAAGACAGAAGTAAATATTGAGAAGATAAATACTTTGCCACAAGTTGTACAAATATGTTGTACTCCATGAAATTATCTTGGTAATGATAGCTAATAATTGTAAAGAATTTCTCAATATCACAAATATTTGTTACAAAGGACAGAACAATATAGAGAGTAAACAATGCCCTGTTGGCTCTAGCGGGGCTGGGTATTGACAGTAGAGCTTTTGACCCGCTGATATTGGCACTTTGTACTGTCCAGATGTCAAATATTACCCAACTCTAGGTGTTAACTATTGGAGAACTCTAAATTGGATCAAATTATTAGAGAATTGAGGGAGATTTTTGACACTTTGAGGGAGATTTTTGACACTTTGTTTGATGATTGTGACTCTGTTTCTGTATTAAATTGAATATTTTCTTTATTTAGACCATATGCCTATAAATATCATTTCTGATATCCTTATATACTCAGTCAAAGACTATTTTAAGTAAATTCTTTTTCATACACAGATTTTTCTTTATTGGTAATTTTACTCAAATGAATGCTCTTGATGAATTCATGACTGTTAAGATTTTTTTTTTTGAAAGGGGCTAGGGTACAGGTGGAAACTTTTTTCTCTTTCAAACACAAGTTTTGCACTGAAATTACATACAATTTATTGAAAGGATATCAATACTGAGATTTAGGGGGAAAAGCTTCATCTTCATTTAATTTACAGTTGAACTCATACTAAGCACAGTGAATCAGAATTAGATATAGCCTGTTCCGCATTTAATAGTATGAAGGTGGAGTTAATAACACAGCAGGACTCTAAATACACACCCATTAGTGTAAACCAAGTTATACAATAAACCAAGGTTATCAGCCCTAACATGTTGTATACACTCCAGAAATCAGTACATGTCAACCATATGTCATAGCACAGGGTGGTCTGGGATACAGCCAGAGGTCTGCTTGACTTCTCCATAGGTCACATGACTTGGAGGGTCAATCGAGGATACAGGGGGGTCATGGAGGGTCAATCCAGGATACAGGGGGTCACGCTGAGGTTTCTGTCTCTCCCTCCAGATGATTGAGGCAGATGAGGTAGAAAATTGTGTGTCTCCTTTTATCCTCTGGATGAAGCTCTAGGTCTTGATTAAAATTAAGGGAAGTCTGGCAGACGTTGACAAGATTGTATGGAGCTGTGTCAGAGAAGTCTTGTATTAATGGAAAGTTGTAACTGCTAAATTGCTTGCTGTAGTTCACAGCAGGCATGTTTTCTTCCTCTTTGGAAAGAAAACAGATTAAACAAAGACATATCTGATTCAATGGAAAAATAGATAAAAACAATTTGTGGCATTATTCTTTTTGCTTAAGTGCTAGATTATCAAGATTGGAGAGTTTCAAATCTCCCATTACCTCTTGAAGACTTAGCAGAAAATTTATCCAAAAAAATGACAAAACTGGGATTTAAACAGGCACCATCACCAAATATATACATGTATCAGGTACTCTCCAAAATAAGCAACCAAAACTGATGTCATAACTGTCAACATAGCACTTTCTCACTTTGCTTTACTGTCCTTTATGTAATTTTCAGGATAATTTAGAATCAAGAAAGGAGAATATAGAGCAGTATATCAGATCTGAGCTATAATTACTTTCGCAGTTTTTTCAAGTATTAAATTTTGGCTTATTCAAGATTACAGAATGGATTGCCTGGTTCTAGTCAAGAAAACATTTGTAAGAGGATCCCTGGTTACGTAATGTCCTGCAAATGCACTGCATCTGCTTGTCAATGAGATGACCTTCTATAGTACAGACTTCTATCTTTAGAAACCTGTATACATTGTTTCACCACTATCAGCCATAAAGTCTATGCATACGATTATCTTTTCAAATCAAGTAATCCATCGATATCAATTTAATTGATTTATTTAGATTAAATTTTTTTGGCAACGTTAAGACATTTTGGGATCATGCAGAAACCCCTTTAGTCAACATGTCTCACATAATGCCAGATTGTCTTATACAGTTTGCTTGCATTGAAAAGAAAGGGGGGATAAAAAATATCAACACATACTGATAGGGATATAAAAGGACTTGTCCAGGAACTAAGGGGTCATTGAACATAACACTGTCCCTTGGACTGGCTGCTATGTCAATATTTACTTATTATTGTCCTTTGATCTTGTTCTTTTGTTGATATTTAGAATAAAATGGCTTCTGAATTATGTACACAAGATAAGATAAACAACTTTAGTGTATTTTATTCAAAAAAGTTTATGCGCAACAGTCATGTTGATTTTTATTGCTCATAGGTGACCTAGAAAAACTATTTAACCTTACACTGAGGCATAACTGAGAGAGAAAGAGAAAGAAAGAGAGAGAAAGAGAAAGAAATAATTTTGCAGTTTCTTTTAAAAGAAAGTTTTTTTTTATTGATATGCATGTTTTTTTAACTGATTCAGTGAGCAGTACTTTTATTGCTAAAGCTTATTTTCATGGTATTTTGTGAGTCAGTGCAATTTTAGGAAGTTCAGCCTTAGAAAATGATAGCAATTTGCAAAATAGTTCTATGAATCATGTCAACAATTTTATGTTTTACTGTCACATTGTATAAGTAAAGCATGATCTCCTCCCTAGAATGGATAGCATATCACCTGATTTGTTTTGTGAGAACATCATGTGTCCTACTAATGAGTAAACATTTGTCACAGCATTTACATATGATACATCATAATTTTAATTCTGGTATATTGATAAATATACTCACCGTCAATGAAAACGCAACACTCTAATTTTAGGGTGAAAAGTATATACGGATTATAACTATGTACCAAAAACGTTAGGACATCTTTTACTCTGCCAAATCAGTTTTTAAACGGTTGAATGAATTTCTTTCCTCTACCGGAAGTTGCTTTTTAGCCCTCTTAGCAGAAATCAAATTTTTGCATTTTTAATAAAAGTTTTAACAATGTTTTGGGTGTTCAAGGTTTTGTAGCTGTCTATCATAAGTATTGTACTAAAATCCCGGGAAAAAATCCTTCTTTATTTACCGGATGTGATGCCTATTATACCTCAAAATGACTGATTTTCATTGCTAATGCTGGAGATTCTCAAAATAAAGAAAAAAAGAGCTGCAGATGCAAATGTACACTATTTAACGACTCATCAGGCTCATGTGTTTCAATAGCATAAATAACAGTTTCTTAACCGGAAGTCCAAGAGTTACTACACTACGCCAAATTAGAGAAAATTCGACCGCAGTATCTGAACAACAGGCAATATTAAAAATGCCCAAGAATATTTATTTCGCTCAGATAAAGACATTGATAAACCTAATGCATGGTAGAAATCGGACTACGTACATGTATGTTGTACATGGCGGACTAGCATGTTTTGATTAAATGATCGGAAGGGGGGATGTTTTATTTTAAAAATGTTATCTGATAAGAGGGCTAAAAAATCAACTTTCGGTGATGGAATGGAAACCATTCAACCATTAAATAACTGATTTGGCAAAGTAAAAGATGCCCTGACTTGTTTGGTACATATTATATCCCGTATATAATTTTTCACCCAAAATGCAGAGTGTTGCGTTTTCATTGACGGGGAGTATATAAATAAAGAGAACTTTTAAGTTGGGCTTTCTACATAGACTCTTTCTCACTTCAATCTATTCTCTAGCTAACCTTTAAAACATGCTTTTGTTTTGTGAGGCCCTGTTTTCTTTCTACAAATCGGTATTTATATTATTTTTATTATTTAATGTAAATGGGTAAATTAAAATGATTATATTTTGATTAAAGTTTAATTTTGTCTTTTCAACTTTTCAGGGAGTCGAGATACAGAGGAGCGTCCAGTCGTGTTCATCTTTACCAATAGTTCCTTGTGGCAGAACCAGCAGGTGCCCAGTACAGAGTTAGCCAGGCTCCTGATGTATTACAGGACTGTACCCAGGTATGTCAGGAAGGGGCTTAATCTTTTGCAGCATGCCTCCACCCTCACCCCCACCCCATCTTGTTAATCTGTGCACATGTCAAGATATGTGATACCCATGTATCTGTAAGTAAGTGCTGTGTCACAGTACAATATTGATATTACAAGTTTAGGTCAATGTAGGGGAGCAAATTTCATGTGAAGGTTTGATTAGAATATAGACTAAAAATAATTAAAATCATATTTCAATGTATCAAAATTTTCCTTACAGTTAGAATACTGTAAATGTATTACATTTGGCTGTGTATCTTTTTAGCGATTTTGGTGGAAAGCAATATCCATTAATTCAAGTACTACGCTAAATATCTGGCACATATACAGTGAAACCTTTCTAATCCGACATGCAGTGGGAGACAAATTTCGTGTCAGAATAGACAGGATCTCGGATTGCTCAGTGTTAAAATCATGGAAAATAGTAAAGTTGGAAAGAAATTTCATGTCAGAATTTACAGTGTGGTGGATTATTCAGGTGTCGAGTTAGACAGTTTTCACTGTACCTATAAAATAGAACAATAAGATATGCACTAAATCAAATCCACACTAAGTTGTTCAAAATCCAATTTCTGCCAAATATTGTACAGGCTAAATATGATACATTTACAAGTATTCAATGACACATTGACAAATCTCTACATCTTTGGTGGGAAAATGATGAGAAATGTCACAAAGAGTGAAAAAGTTATACTGTGTACTAAAGGATAGTTTATCTTAACAGGGAGGAAATTCGTATGAGAGGGGTAACCATTGTAGCAGTGATACAGGGTGCTACTACTTCTATTATCAATACTTTACTGGAGAGTCTATACCTATTTGAGGTAATATACATGTTTTAATATAATGGTCAAAATTTTAAAAAGGCTTAATGTAATTTTGTAAACTTTGAAAGTGAGTTTATTGACCTTGTATAAACTTGATTTTCCTGGAACATTTCCTGCACAATTTCTTTGCATGAAAGTTGATGCTTTTTATGCCATGTTATAGTTTCTGATTTATATGACAGGGGAACTGTCCTGGTGGTATAGCTGTGCTACATTTCCTGGCAGATGCTTACACTCAACCATTACTTCAAATGTCACCAGTATTTGATTCCCAAACACCCTTTAAGGTGAGTCCATGAAATTTTTATCAAGGAAGATAATTCATGTGAGCATTGTGTGAATTTTTTTGATTCAATCTTTTATTTCTGTTCCTTCAAGCTGGATGTTCTTCTAGCCCCAGAGTTACTACAAGAGTTCATTCCCTTGGACCAACTTCCATTAGATTTAGATGGTCTTTATATGTATAATCACGAGGAGTGGATCCGGTTTCATGTGGTATGAATTCTCATTATATAGAAAAAATACATGTACATCATATTTCCCTATTTATAAGTGTAAGAAAATTTAATCAGCAGGGAGCAAAAGGTTAATTGGGTCTTAAAATAATTAGCTTATCAATTAAATTGTTTTCAGCTTAAATCTAACTAAGGATATTTCATTTGTACAGGAATTGGATCCATTTATGAGCAAAATACGAAACGTAGCTAAATATCTCATGGTCACCATGCAAGATCTCAGCGAGCCTCAGGTCATGCCAGTCTCCACACAAGAAGCTCGACATCTCATCGAGCATCACGAGCAGACCATGAGGACGGCGTTCAATGATCCGCGACTGATCTCACTCCAGAACGAGGGCGAGTCGGTCATCAACTGCCTCAGGAGGATGGATGCTCACATGGGACATTCGGAAGACTACAGGTAAGCTAAATATCAGAGACACTTATTATTTTCACTCATAAAAGATTTTTCTAAACCATACTGACAATCTTTAAAGAATGTTTATACTTCATTTTATCTGAATCAACACAAAATTAAAATCTTTACTGCATGGCAAAAATATATATATAACCGTATACAAAATATTCAGATACATTAACTAAATATTAAAACATGATTTAAATTGTTTTTATTTTATCAATAAGGAATTTTCAACACTTTTTTATCAACCTACCTGTAGAACCTGTATGAACATGATTGAATCACACCTGAGGATTAATTAATTATAGGGTATTGGGCACACACAGGGATTACGTCACTAATTAATTAACCCAGCTGCAGGTCGACTAGGTCACTGTTACCTGTATGTCAGAAATCAGAGCAATATGTCTTCCTCTTTCAGGGATCTGATGGAGTCTGTGAACCGGTTGTATGATAACCTGAACAGCACCATGGTGAAGCTGGTTCACATCGCTGATAACCGGCTCTCCAAGCTTGAACATTGCCAGCAGCTCAGAGAGTTTGAGGAAGAGTGCACGAAGGTCAGTACATATTGAGGTTTATATTAGCTTGGATGTTTGATGGGCATCATTCAACCTTGAGAAAAAAACTGAAGTAGATATACAAAAGTTGCATTTGGCTGTATAGTGTATTTATAATGATGACTCAAGTTTATCTTATTATATACCTTCTATATGTTGTTATGATTTAATTTGTGGGATTAGAAGAAATTTTTTTCTTTTTCCACCTTTCAAAGTAGAAGAAATAAAAATTTCATATGCTTATTAATAGATTATAAAGGTTCCCTAAATTAGATGATTCTCTGGCCATGTTACAAACTACCTGTCTAACTTTGATGCCGATTGGTGTACCAAGATGATCCTCTCTTTCAGTACACTGTTTTCATAAAAAGAAGTTTGAGATTATTATTAGTTCTGAGGGCTTTTGAAAATTTTATATTTTTGCCAGGTTGAATTAGGGAGACAGACTGGGGTCAGTAGTGAAAGAAAATTTAATTTGACAAATAAAATTATATATAATTTTAGTATTACATTATTTTGTCAATTTCTTTCAAAGAATTAGCTCTCTGTAGATCCTGTACCAAGAAATAGCTGCCTTTTGGTAACAGTGCAGGGGAAATTTAGCTAATCAAGTGACAGAGCAGAAAAATGAGAAATATTGATTGTTGCTGAAAACTGGGCTTCTGTATAAAAGGATGCATTTCATGGGACGTGTGGTAATTTTTTACCAATACCTGTAGGCTGTTAGAAAGGAATTAATGTATTTTGTTCAGGTTTATTGTTGAGAAGTGAAGAAGAAGGCAGATTGTGGTGAAAATAACTGAATATAGGTGTAACAAGCACCTGCTAAAAGCACCTGCAGCAGTGAAGGTGTATGGAGAGAAGTGATACCTCAAACAATAGATAGGTATCCCACCAAGTGATAATTGTTGTTATTATATCACTGTGATGATGAACATTTGGAGTTCAAAGGAATGGGAATTGGTAGCTCAGAGGGATTATTAAACGGTTTACTTACCTGAAAATCTTAGGCAGAAAGTTAATTATTGGTTTGCCTTGGTGGGATTTCAGATAGTAAATAGGGTGAATTTGGAACTATGTTAAATAAAGGTAGAAATCATTCTTTATTGATAAAAATTACGTATAATGAACTTTGATTGTATTTATTCTAATGAATGAGGGGGAAAAGTTTCAACTTTGCATACATCATGTTGCTTTTTTTTTTAGGGGGGGGGGGGTCAATGAATTTTATTTCCATATTGCTGTGATAAGTATTGATATGAAATTTAAATGATTCAAAGTTCGAAATATTGAATATTATATTTGGTCCAAGATAGAAATTATGTAATTTAGCAGTAGATATTTTGATGAAAGGACATGATATGGCATTTCATATCTTGATTAGGTTGATTTCAGTTAACAAAATAAAAAGGACATTCAAATAAATAGGATTAAATTTTGTTTGCATTTTTTAATTAGAAAAATTTTAATACATGTATATTGAATGATATCAGTTTTCTACACACAATAAGTTAATTAGTTTGTTATTAAAGAAAAAGATTTTAATTAGTGTTTTGAACAGACTCCTTAGGAGCATTTTAATTTAAACAAGGTGAGGGTTTGATATGAAAAAGTACATGTATTACAAAATAATTAAAATTATACATAGTACATATGCTATCGCTACTTGTAAAAAAAATCATTTATTACCATGTGCTTCTTTTGTGATTTGTTTAATACCTTAAGAATTTTTTTTAATATACCAGATAATGTAAATTAGATGAGAGAGGTTATCAATTTCTGATTTATCTGACCTCATTAGGTTAATCTTATCTAAGGTAAAAAGCTGAGGAATGCGTTAATGAATCTGGTGATTTATCACACAACATGGAAGCTCGGACACATGGCCATTGATATGGCCAATCAGTCTGAAGAGGAGCCAAGAAATGCTCTGATGGCCTCTAACAGATAGTTAATTTCATTTGCATATACTGCAATGCAGCATGTACCTTTCTGAGAGAATCCATCTGTGATTTAATGATAGCATGGGTGAAGGATTGGGAAACCTCTGTTAGAATATTCTCTCAAATATTTTGTGTGGAAAAGAATTGAACTTTGCACAGTGGAATTACCAAATGTTGTTTAGTTGTTACTGATATTTACCAGTCTGCTTGATAATTATGAAAGCATGTTTGAAGTCTAAACAATGTATATAAATTTGCCTTGGTGCCGATGAAATATTTTGTATTTTTTTTTATCTTTGCTGTAGTAAATAATGGGTGTGTTAGTCTAAACAATCTGGTCAAAGGTCAAAATAATGAAACAAAAAAGCTACACATACAGCTTAGCCCTCTCTTATATGTACCAGGCTGTATGTTAACAGAGTCCGTTCTCTTTGAAGTGAAACACCTGTATCAGGTATCCATCAGGTACAGGTGTCACTCAGAAATGTGGACAGAGGAAACAGTGTTCAGGGAATTTTTATGTGAGAAGGTTTATATGTTAGGAGGTCTGGTTATGATGCAAGAAGGGAGACACTTATCTGTGTTCTGATGGGAAAAGGGACATAGAAATGTGATTACTCATTACCAAGGACATTGAAGTTTATTGAGGGTATGTAGAATTATTGGCTAGTTTTGAAAATGTGTTATCAGTGGTCCTAGAGATGTGAAGAAATGAGAAAGTGCTCATTTCTTTGGAGCAGATCAGTTGCAGATTATGAAACCCTGCACCACAATTTTTCATAACAGAGGTGTTCTTAAAAAGATGTTGAAAGCCCCATGAAACCTCTCAGTGTGTTTATAGCTAATGGCCAAGAACACACAACCACCTGTGTAATTCTGTTAATGTTAGACATTTTATTGGTTATTCGTGAGCTTGGTAAGAAGTATTTAATATTTCCGATTGGAATTCAGGCAGCAAAGATCTTTCTGCAAGATATAGTAAATATGTATTACTTTGTATAATTATATACTCTCATCAGAAACAAAAATTGTGTAAGTACTCCTAAGTAGCAGACACAATGATCGAACTATTTCCATTTTGTAAGTGGCATGTTATTTTGTGATTGTTGATGAGAATGCGCTTTATCAGGGTAGCATGTTTCTATTTATAGATTATAACATGGACGGAGAGGACCGGTGAGGAATCCCTTCAGAGACACGCCCACCTCGGGGACAACCTCAAGGCCATCCGCGGGCAGCAGAAAGAGTTCGACAAATTCTACTTCTCCGCAATGGTAAGACTTCAAAAATACAAAGCATGATACACTGTATGTTGTCTATAAGCATGTAAATTGATCTAATTTTGTGCTTGACTTAAGATATTGGATCAATCTTTCAATAAATTTGTCATATATCAAGGAAATTTAATGGCAGATATAAAAATGACAATCTTTTGCTTTAGGCTCATTATTAATCTTCATTTGTTCAGCTTGGCCTGATCTTGCTTAGAATAGCCTTTCTTCCCACATTACTTTTCTGATCACATATTCTAGAAAAACTTTTGTAATATGGCAGCAGCATAGTTTGTTTTATAATTATCTGCACTGACAACTGTTATGTATATTGTACAATCTGGGAAACATACATGTACATATATATTGATATCTGATTGGGTAAATTTTTTCACATACCCTCTAAAGATAAAGTGAAATTTATTGCAATTTTTTTCATCTTATTCTTCTCTGCAAACTTGGTTTTTGCTGACAGATGAGCATCGTTTTCTCTCCTACATCATTTCATCAACATCACTTGTGATAGAAAGTTGCAATGAATCATATGTTTAAATGCATTTATTTCTTTGATTTATCTAGCAGATGTCATTTGCAAAACTTAACAGTTGTGTAATCATAAAACATTATAAAACATATGTTTTCTGTGGATTTTTATTTTGATTTATACTAGGATAAGAAGGTTTTATATTTTTTCTTTCAAATTCTGCTGATCAAAGAAAACAGCTTGCAGTATCATTCCCAGTGTGGGGTCCAAAAAAACTCATTGCAGGAAACAACAAGCTGTTATAATTACATTGATGCTTATCTAACAATACAATAATTACTGGGTTTTATTTTCACTATATTCCCTATTGTGTAATTAATGTGCAGCTAAACTATTAACAGTAGGATGCATTTTTTGAGTTTCTGGAGAAAAAATGTGTTATGACTATAATCACAATATCCTTGCTGAGGGTCAATTTATATCTAAAAACAAAGAACCATGCATTTTGTTTGTTTACAATCTAGCTCTGTTTGGTCTGGCTCTGCTGTCTGAGATTAACACAAAGACAGGAAAGTTGCCCTCAAATTGTCTCTTCACTGTTGCATCAGAAATCAAGTGGAGTTTATATGAAAGAAAAATAAACAGTTATGGCACAAAATCAGTGAGTGAAAACTAATCTTGTAAAGAAGCTGCCACATCTTGAGCCTCTGTTTTTATTGGACTTATCTCCTGAGCTGCTTATGTTTTCTGGATCCTCGGCATGGGGTCACATTATGATGCTGGCATACCCTCCCCCTGACAACACTGCCCTCTGGTGGTGAAATATGAATTTTCAGTTTTGCTAATTTCAATGGGTGGGGACATCTGATGTTTAATGTTTGATCTTGATTCCATCTGTTCTTGATTATCTCTTAGATAAACACAAGGAGTTCAGAAGACTTTCATAAGTTTTTCTAATGCTCCGAGCTATGAGGCATGTTTAGCATTAGTCATTGGATGCTTGCAGTGAGAGGTGCATTGCTGGAGAAACTCACTTTGGATTAGAGTTGATGATCATTTCTTCTTTATTGTGTGTGGTGTTGTGTCATTACATTGAATTTCATTGTTTTTCTGTTGTGGAAATATTCTGTTTTTGTGAAAAATTTAATTGAAGAGCCATGGGAAAATTCCCTGTACATTGGATAACAAAGAAGTTTAAAAAGTCTTTATCTTTTTTCCCGCTTTTCTTATGTAAAGTTAGGATTTTACTCCTGGGGATGGTAAGATATTTTTTATGTTTAAAAAAACTTTTTCTCTCTCAAAAAGAATGTTGTTGTTTGATTATATGTATGTCTTTTATATACTGCTTTTCAAATAACAAATAATTTTTTTTATTTCATCTTGTCAGTTTTGAATATTTGTTGAAAAGTTATTCCCTTAAAATTTAACGAGATAACCAAAAAAATTAATTTTAAAGTAATTAATTGTTTTTTTTTTCTTTAAATAAAACAGATGAGCAAATCAATTAAGGAATGTTTAATTTGAATATTGACTCCATCATAAATTTAATTGACTTAATTAGAAAATTATCAAAAGACCTGAATTAGTACATGTACCACAAACTTTATGTATTTTTAAATTCTACATTTTCTTGATGATTTTCATGAAATTCCAGTAGATTGAGAAATCCGTCTCTATACAGTAAAACTCGGTTATAACGAAGTCCCGGGGACCTGTGAATTTAATTCGCTATATCCGTAATTCGTTATATCTGTATAACGAATTCGTATAACAATTCATAGCGAATTCTCAATATGCATGTTTTCCTTCAAATTTAACTACCAAATATGTAAGGGAAGCAAATATAGCAAAACATACTTTTGATAACTAAAGTTTTATTACGAATTGAATTTTACATACAAATGCTTAAAGAAAATAAAGTCAGTTCAATTTATCAAATTTTGAAATCTTTGAAAGTTCGTTATAAAAGATGTAAATTCCATTATAGTTAATCTCAACAGGACTCAAAATCAGTTCGCTATATCTGTAAATTCATTATATCAGAGTTCGTTATAACCGTAAAATTTTACAAAGATTCGTTAAGACTTTTGCTGGGGACCCAGAAAAACTTCGTTATATGGAATTCGCTATATCCGTGTTCGTACTAAACGCGTTTTACTGTATATGATTTTTTTTAAAAAGTAAGATAATTCAAACTACTGTAAACCAACTTTATCCGCGTGCAAAATATTTTCGCGAAGTTCGCGAGAGCTTCGTAATCGTGAATATTTCTCGCAGCAAACCGGTCCTTACAGTGTATTTATCTATTAAAAACAGATGCAAAAAGGCTTGATCGCGAAAATTAATTGTCGTTAACTATTTGTCCCTGGTAAATCGCAAAAAAAAGTCGTCACGAATGAAAGTTGGTTTACAGTATCAGATTGTTTTAATTAATTTTGTTTTCATGCTATCAGAGGGGGAAATGCACAATAATAATGGTCCAATATGTCAGCAAGTTCAAAGAAATGTGTTCCTTGTCAGTAAAATATGGGAAATTGAGACCATTTCAGAATTTTGCTGAAATTGACAAATAATTGTCAAAAGATCCACTGATTAACATTCTCATTCCTGCTAAGAACTGGTGAACCATCGATTTTTTAAGTCTAGAAAATATGTCACAAATACTGAAATCATCAAGATTTATTCACCTTTCAAAATTCCAGTCAATTTTTTTATTTTTTAATATGAACTCTTTGTATTATTGAATTTGAAATTTCCTTCCTAAGTGTCTTCATTTGCCGAAATAAATATTAGTGATTTTCTGCCATACTCCTTGATTAAGTTGAGCCTACCAGTTAACAAAATGGACAGTTCTTATCTATTTGTGGACAGTCTTTGCCAGATTCTGAGGAGGTTTTTTATTGATTTCAGACCCACATAGAAAAGGGCAACGATCTTTTGGACGAGGCTAGCATGCTGGCTCAGTCCGGAAACTTTGACGAAGCCACGGGTTACAAGGAGCTGGCCCGCACGCTCAAAAAACATCTACAGTCCTTTACGTCACGGCTGGAGGACACCCGGGAACAGATAGAGCGGACTTCTAAATGTTACCAGCTTCTGGATAGGGTAAGTCCAGTAAAATATATTGAGATGCAATTTATAGATTGCGGTAGTAAAGATAAAAAGGCAAGTTAAAAAAAGGAGCATGTATAAAGGAGGAAGAAATTATTATCTGTATTTCACATCTGATTTTAAAAGAATTATTGTTGGAAAAGAATAAAGGGGAATTGTAATTTACACATTTTTTCCATATTAATTTTAATTCTTGGATATTTGACTAATTGATATTCCAAAGTGTTAATTTGATTATCATGTTGGATTTTTCAGACATATGAGTGGGCTTTAGATGCTATGAAGTATGTAGCAAGTATGAAAATGGAACACTGTGAAACATTAAGCGGACTCGATAAGTTACTACGGAGCTTGGATCTGTATCTGAGGGATCATCCTGTTATGAAACCAGAAACATTCACCTACATGTTTGATTTAGCTGAGAAGCTACAGAGTGAAAAAATGCTGGAACAGTGTCGTGTAGCCAAGGAGCGCTGTGACGAAACCCAAAAATTATTAACGTTAAGACAGTGTACATTAAAACGTGCAAGAGAGAAACTTGTGATGGAAGAAAGGGAGAACAGTCCCTCTGAAAGCAGGAAGTCCTCTGTGAGGGAACAATCTCCTGCAGCTAGTGCTGTGAATTCTGGGAAATTTCCTGTACCCCAGGAATCAGTGTGGGAACCTCAGTCCTCTAGTACCCCCCTCAGACAAGTGAAACCCCACCCTGAACTACGCAAAAGTGTGTCTGATCGTTTCCTCAGGTCTCAGTTACCTCGGGAAGATTTCTACACACAGGACATGTCTGACCGTATTGTGACAGCCTTACCTAAGTCCCTGATTGACTCTCGACTGGGGTCTTCCAGGGAGGATCTCAGTGAATCTGCGAGTGACATGACTAACGCCTCCCCCAGTCATAACTACAAATCATCCCCCAGTTATAACTACAAATCATCCCCCATTCATTCAATGTCCCCCATCTTGGCAAATTCTACCTCGTCCCTGCCCTTACATAACAGACCTCAGAAGAAGATCATCAAACGCGCCCCCACCGTCCCCCTACCAGGTAACGTCATCATGGAGGAGGAAGACCTCATTATGGACCGAAACCGTCCCTTGTGGAGTAAAAGCCAAGATCCACGCCCCATCAGCATGATCACTGCCAGTTCTGACAGCTTATCAAGGTGAGAACCCCTAAAGTTAATCTCACCACTAGGACAATATTTCATTACCGTTCTCCTTTAGTTGAAATGTTATAAATTTTTATTTAGTTATTTGAATGGGTTTTCATTGTTGAAAGGCCAGCTGACCACTCTGTAGGGAAAAAAAATATTTACCCATCTACACAACTTTAAAATTTAGATTGGGTTTAGGGAAAACAGATATATATGTTTGATAATGGCCTGATCTCTATTACTTCATGTTGCATGGTGAAAAATACTTTACAATGTCATTTGCTGTGGTGGCAGCTAAGTATTACATGCTATGTAATTCTTACACATTGAATTTATTATATGAGGAATCGTTTGGAAAGTACATAAAACTACTTATAACACATTTATTCTCAGCCAGAGGTAGCCTTGTGAAGTGGAATCATAAATTGATTATGATTATTGTGTTATGAAAATGTTTTGTAAACATTATGCAATTAATAAAAACAAAACGTTTTAAATGATATCATCATACAGGTTATTTTCTCAAAGTTTTTATGAACCACAGGCAAAGTTATTAGCATGTTCAACAAAATGTGCAATTAAAAAATATTAAGATAATTATTAAATGATATGAAAGCAACTAACAGGTTATTTCTTGGTGCTTTTATGAACTTATACAACCAATCATCTGATTTTATCAGAGGAAATCATTACAGCTTAAATCTCACTGAAATCCAATATAGCATACTGACAGAGCTGCTCCTCTAAATAATAATAACAATTCCATCTCTATTGGAGTAGAGGCGTTTTCTTTCTATTGATCTGTATACCACAGCTAAATAGTTAGAGGAAGTTTGTGTTATCTCAAAGTGGGCTAAACAATGGGAAGAACACTCTCTTCCTGTGGTGTGATTAGTGTTCATTTTCACCAGAGTCTTCAGTGGTTTCTTTTTATTGCCTGATACAAGAGCAGCAAAAAACAATTTGTCTGTTCCATACATCAAAAGAATTTTTTATTATTGATAAAAATCCTTCAGCATTCCTATATGAATTTTTTTCCTTCAAGGTCATTACATGTCTCTGTCTATTTTTAGTCTCCCTGAAGAGGAAGAGAATCAGGCCCCTGAGGGTGACAACCCACCCCCTGTTCCCCCTCTCCCTCAGCACTGGACCCCAGTTCCTGTCAACACACATCTCACATCCATGCCAGCTGTATCAGAACTTAAGCTGTCCAGTACAGAGAAAAGTAAAAGGTAGGGACAAAATAAAGAGTGCTAGATTATAAGTAAATGTAACAATTATTATTTTTTTAATCAGCTAATGGCTGGTATACAAAGATGTTGGTATTGTATGTTGCAATTTAATTTCCAAAAAAAATTACTAGAGGTGTTCAAAATTATAGATTAAAAGTACCAAGGTATTATGCAAGAAAGCTGTACATTTTGAATTTCTTTTTAATGCTAGATAAATTAAGATGTCAATTTTTTTGTTCACACAGGACTTTGTGCCACATCATGAGAGAGATGGTACAAACTGAGAGGGATTACGTTCTTTCCCTGCAGTATGTCATCGAAAACTACATCCCTGAGCTTCAGCGGCCCGATGTACCGCAGGCTCTGAGGGGGAAGGGCAGCATCATCTTTGGGAACATTGAGAAGATTTATCAGTTCCACCGTCAGTACTTCCTGAGGGAGGTGGAGCGGTGTGAGAGAAACCCATTCCAAATCTCACATTACTTCCTCATGCATGTAAGTAAGCTTATAAAGGGTTTCATTCTAGGTGCATTTCTTTTCATTATCCCTTTACTTTTCTTTTCGCTATGTTTCAAACTTCAAAATTGATTGATATAATGATTTATTATACAATGTTCATATCTATGCTTGACTTATATACAAATTTATTTTCTTTTTCTTCTAGGAGGCACAGTTTTACCTCTATGCTCTCTACAACAAAAACAAACCAAAGTCTGATATGTTAATGGCAGAGTATGGGAAACACTTCTTCAAGGTAGGATACTTTTGTCATTCTTTACGAAACATAAGGAGAAAAAATTCTGGTTATAAAATGCATGTTTTTGTTTATTGAATTATTACTTGAGCTAAAGTGTATGTGGTATTTATCTTTGGTTTTGTAATTACAGGATAAACAAGCAAAGTTGGGGGACAGGATGGACCTAGGAAGTTATCTTCTGAAGCCAGTACAGAGGATGGGTAAATACGCCCTCCTATTGAAACAGATCATGAAGGAGTGTCCCCCGTCAGACCAAGAATTCCAGGATCTCAGGGTCAGTTTTCACTAAAGATTTACTGGTAGAACTAAACACTTCTTTTCTTAAAGCAATATGAGCTGCATGTTTGACAACGGAATAAAATGTTGCAATTTTGTAATTAACTATTCAATGACAGAAAAATAGAACATTCATAAACTTCTGTTCTTCATATTTGCTATGAAAGAACTTTTTATCAGCTTTGATTGAAGCAAAATTGAATTATTGTCGTCCTGTACAATAATGATTTCTTATATAACACTGTATATTCGGTTGTACAGAAATATTTCTTCTGAAACATTTTAAAACTTATTTTTGGTCTTATTGATCTAAAGGGCTTAGATAACATACAGACAAATCACAATACCGGTAACACATTTTACAAGCAAAATAAAATTCCCAAAAATGCAGCTCATATTGCTTTAAATAAAATGAACAAAATTTTTTTCTATTCTGCTGGAATAAAATATTTTAAAAGCAAGTTTTGCTATGTTTCTCTTTGAACATATTTAAAGACCTTTTATTGTTGTATTACAGGCAGCTGAACAAATGGTCAAGTTCCAACTTCGCCATGGAAATGATCTTCTCGCTATGGACTCCTTGAGAGAATGTGATGTAAGAACTTTATGAATATAGATTTTTTTCTGTTTTTAGAGTCAGCAAGTTGAGATAATTTGAAAAGTTTAAATGTAATTTTTCAATCTCTTTGAATCATTAAACAGGTAAATCTGCAAGAGCAAGGGAGGTTACTGCGACAAGATGAGTTTATCGTGTGGCAGGGTCGGAAGAAATCCTTACGCCATGTTTTCCTGTTTGAAGATCTTATTCTGTTCAGTAAAACAAGGAGGGGTAGAAATGGGGGACCAGACAGCTATCTGTACAAATTTTCCTTAAAGGTAAAGAAATTTGGCTATCTCGGTCATTTTATGCAAAGAAATGACAGATACTTCTAATCTGTTATGATAGTGATATACTGGCATTTATTAAAAAAAAAATCAATTTTAGGCGAGAATGCCTATTATTTTGAATGCTTTTGCACCTTAATGGTATTTTAAAGCCCTTTATTACTGGTATTACTTATGACATATTTGCTGACTGATTAAGTGTGAATTTTTATTTCGTTTGACAGATGGCAGAAGTAGGACTGACAGAGAATTATGGGGACACAGGATACAAGTTTGAGATCTGGTTCCGTAAGAGATCACGGGGGAGCTACATCCTGCAGGCCCAGAGCTCTGACATCAGGCATCACTGGGTGAAGGAAATCTCCCGAGTATTGTGGAACCAGGCCATCAAAAACAGGGGTAGGTAGATCAGAATTGATGGAGTGTGGAATTTTTTTAACAGGGATAAATATTAAATTCAAATGCTTTTGAAAAAGGTTTAAAAATGCAATTTGGTTTTTTTTTCTTCAGAAAAGCATATGTCTGAGATGGCAACAATGGGAATTGGAAATAAACCATGTTTGGAAATCAAACCAAGTGCAAACCAGATTAATGATCGATTTATTAATGTGGCATCTGGCAACTTCCAGTGTAAGTCTCTTACTTAGCATGTACCTGTACTTATCAGAATTTGTAAATATATATGTTCTGTACAATGTACACTGTATATACATGTATCTAATCAAATGTTTTTAAAAGTTATCTGAAGATATATACACTGTGCCATTTAATATTTTTTCCTCATTCTATAAAGAGTGTATAATAATTTGATAATTATGCATTATAAATATAAAATATTTGCACTGTATTAACAAATGTGGCATATCTCCATTGTAAACTTCTGATATGGTACCCTCAGATGTATTTACTTTGTATATATGTACTATTACAGCACGTACAAGGAACTCCATAGCTGTATCCTCCTTTGATCACATGTACCAGAACAACAAACGCCCCCACTCCATCATCTCGGTCAGCAGTACCTCCTCCTCCAGTAGTAGTCACTCGGGGGCCTTCTACCCCCAACACCTGACCCAGGACAGCTCCAGGACCAACTATCTCTCCAACGGTAAACTCAGCAACAGTCTTATCAGAAGGGAGATAATCATGAATGTTTATTGCATGTGTTTGCATTGTAAAACAATATTCATACATATTATAAACATTCTGATCATAAGATAGATAATCGTGGATGTTTATTGCATGCTTTTGTACACTGTGTTGGAGATGAGAATGGGTGCTTTAATTATGAATTTATCATTTAAGCTCATACTAGTTTGAATGGGGTTTTTTTATTTGGCCTTTGTATATTTTTATTCCAAGATTGATATTTTTTTTGTATTTGTTACTTTCAGAAAGTGGGATAGGAACAGATATTTCATCAGGAGAGGACCATGGAGCTAAATATTATGACCAATCAGAAAGAGGCACATTGCTAACAAGAGATCCAATGATCAATAAATCAGAGCTGTTTAGTGACACCATAAGCACCGATGTAAGAATTTGTTTTTAAAGAATCACTTGTGAAATTAGAGAACTTGGGATACAAATTGTAAATTTATAAAATTGATTATTTGAAACTTATTCTCATTATTGTCATTTCAGGTGTGAGGGAATCTGGATTTGTTCTTAGTTTTCATCCAAAGGAAAGAAGATTCTTAAAAATCCAAATTGCATAAATTGTGCAATTAAAAAAGGCACAGAGCCATGGAGAAGTACACTAGTGTGGATAGATCCATGGCTAAGATCATCTCTGATTGATACAGTTGTGACTTTTACTTGTGACTTTTACATGTATGAACTGATACAGTTGAGAGTGAACAGATAAGTTAGTTTTGAACTGATACTATTATCAGTATGAACTGTGACAACTAATTTTGGACTTAATGCATAACAAAAAGGTTTTTCCTTTGTCAGTTTCGTTTTTTCGTCGTGGCTAAAGGTTATCCAATATGAACATGCATAGAATCCAAACAAAATACATGCATCAGCTTACTGGAGGCATCTATAAGCTATAGATACTGTTAGTTAGTGGGAGCATTCATTTGTCATGGGAACAAATAAATTTCTTTGCAGCTTGCACAAGACCATTAGAAATAGGAAGATTTAAAACTCAGTTGAGTCCTAACTCTACAAAAGTACATTGATACTGCTGAATACGGTGCTATATTTGTCATTGTTTTCATCATCTTTGTTATAGGATTAGGTTGTATTACTTAAAACAAAGAGAACAGATCTGTGTTAGCATTTTATTTGCTTGTTTGAACAAATTTCACTACAAGTTCAACATAAATTTCACTCGTTATTTTTCTACCTCATCCATTTTATAGACAGACATACAGACACTAAAGGAATTAATTTGTCATTTATTTTGTATGGCCATAATGACTGCTTATTTGTGTATAACTTTATTATGGCAGATGTACAGTGTTGTTGTTATTTATTATCATTTATAATATTTCATATTTCAAGATTAAGATTATTTAATCAATACTTATGCATTTGCCAAAATGATACTTGTACAAATTATATCAAATAAATATTTAAAAACTTGTATGATATATTCATCTTTTAACTTTTTATTTTATTGATGGATGGATGGGTTACTAGTATGTACCTGCTATTAAATGAGTGGTTGGTGTCTCAATTGCAAAGAAAAGTGGCCAGGTGATTTGAATTGCTCTTTCTTTGGTTGACTCACATTGCAAAGTCTGCTGATATATCTGCAGGAAAACACCTACTTCCTATGATCAGTTATGAAGGCTTACAATTAATAAGAATTATTTTGATTCTGACACCACAACAGCAAATTTTTCAAGGATGTGTACCAATTTTAGGATGTGTACCAATGCAAATTTTTCAAGGATGTGTACCAATTTTTACCACTCTGACTTCCATTTATAGGTCAAGGCCATTGACATAAATTACTCATTTAGCTGTATACAGTATCAGTACATAATCTTGAACTCAATGCACAAATCATGAATTGTAACACTGTCTCTTGATGATGATGCACATAAGCCTGGGATGGTTTTAATGCATTAATCTTCAAAGGTCAAGGCAACATCTTTTAAGCCCTGGTTAAAAGATTTTTAAAATGGTACAAGAAGATGGGTGAACAAGGAGAGCGAAGTGCCCTTAGTGCAACAAACATGAAGGTGAAAAATTTAATCTCAGTTATATAAAAAATTTCTCTTTTTCATCAACATTAACGTGATTAAAGCATACATATACTTTATTTAAAATTGCTACAATTTACATAAGTCTCACAAAGATTGAAATAATTTTCCTATGAAATAGCATACATACGCTAAAGATGGCAAAAAATGATCATTTGCTCGGACTATTACACTTTAATTAAACCTAGAAGCATAAAATATACATTTTTGGGTTGAAAAAAACACATAGAGCATTTACTTTAAAAATACACTAAAGGGCTACAAAAGATAAACTTATGATAATACAACCATATGCCAAATTCTTAAGATTTTTTTAAGTGGGTACCCAGGGAAATACACCATGTACCTTAAAAATGATATATACCAGTGAATTATAAAAGCCCTAGTGCCTACTGTTCAAAAGCTATGGTAAGGTTAATTTTTTTGTAAGAAGGTCAAACTCAACAGTGAAGTCGAAATGTCAAAAAATGGTTGAGATCCAAAGGAGGGTCGTGTCACAAGGAATATACCGGTTAAATACGTCACAAGGAATATACCTGTGAAATATGAAAATCTTGTTATGTATTGTTCTAAAGTTATGGTCAAGGTCAAAGTTTTCAACAAGCTAATTTAGAGAACATGCGTCCCCCGACAAAGGAAGAGAAAAAAATAAAGTGCTGACCTGCTTGGGAGGGGGGGGGGGGGGGGGATTGGACACTACTTTAAGAAGGGCGAGATGGGCATAGGGAGGTATGGTATACGATTGAATTGAAAAAAAAATCTCAAAAGCTTCTTCAGATATCTCCCGGAAATGAACGTTTTACACACACGCACAGAATGTATGAATTTACGACCTTGACCTTTGACCGTTTGACCTCAAAAATCAATATAGGGGTCTTCCTCAGGCCATAGAGTTCTGGTATAAGATGTAATAGCAAAAGCTCAAAGGCCTCTCGAGATGTCGCGCGGAAACGAAAGTGTTAAAACAAAGATCTTTTTTTTTATTTATGACCTTGACCTTATGACCTCAAAGTCAAAAGGAATCCTCTGTAAGCCTTAGGTAGTTATTGTGTAAAATTTCATTGCAAAAGCTCAAAGGCTTCCTGAGAAATCGCGTGGATATGGAAGCGTTACAGATAAACAGAACTACAGACGGATAGACAGACAAACCGAAATCAACATCCCCACTTTCAGCGATGGACAAAAAGTGGGTCGAAGTCTAGGTCAAAGTCTAAAGGTAAAAACTATCTATACCCACTGAAAGATCTTGTCACAATAAATACTCATGTGATGTATGAAAGCCTCAACTGTTCAAAAGTTATAGTCAAAATTAAAGTTTGGTAATTTTTTGCAATAGTGGGTAAAACATGGTCATATGGTCAAGAGGTCTTGGTATTAAAAAAATGGTCTTGTTACATGGAATACACCTGACTGTGAAATATTATTAATTGATTGATTGTGTATTGTATTATACGGTATCATCCAAAGGACCAGTCTCCACGGTGGAAATCGAACCCGCGACTTAATGATTGACTCCTTACTTCGCTACTCTAGAGCAAACGCTCTAACCACTGCGCCACGCGGGCGACTGTGAAAGCAAAAGCGTCGACAAAGTGCTAGGCAAACGGACAGACAGGGCAAAAACTATTGACCCTCGAATCTTCCATTACAGGGGCATAACACACACGCATGCTTAAAAGATATTACTAGAATCTTGTCGATATCTGGTCACTTCTCGTCGTTATACGAGCCGTATTCTCTTTGTCCGGTGTACGCTCTGTTGCTGCAATTACAAAATTCATGGGTATCAGAATAACATTTTTTTGTAAATTTACACGTATACCACGGAGTAAAATTCACGTACTTGCTTTAAAAAATGCCAAGGATGAAGTGAAGTTTTCATGCAATGCAAAGGCAGGCATATTCAAGATATTTTTTACCTCGTGGTAGAGTCAACATTACGAGTAAGTGCGACAAACGTCAGAGTTGAAATTTTTTTACACCCCCCCCCCCCAAATTTATCCAAAGATGAAACTACTATTTCGTTGTGTGTGCAGAGGGGAGGGGGGACTCGAAGACCATACATCGTGCCCTTTACGTAGCGATTTAATACTTCTGAAAATTCCAATGCAGGGGCTCCCCACGCCCCCACTCTGACCTCCCTTTTGATCAACATGTATATGCATTTCTTTAGAACTAGAAAATTGTGATTATGCGTATGTAAATAACGCTAATAAAGAACAATAATACAATTTTGTAGTCGTTCCTCTGCAATCCGACAGCTCGAAAATGTTTTAAAAGAGGCGTAACTCGAGAATTGTCAATTTTGTGAAGTTGCAATTGTGAAACTTCAACCATCGCTAGATGTTGTCATATGGGGGCATCTGTGTTTCTGTCATCTTTTAGCATGCGATACTTCATATCTAATAAAAGCAAAGATCCAATGTACCAATGTAATCGAGTCTGACATTTGTAGCAGAAATAAAAAAAAAATAACCCAAAAAAATAAATGTGTTTGCGAAACACTGATGCCCTCGTATGGCAGCACATTTATTAAATCCAATTTTAATATATTGGACGGTACTCAATACCCAAACTAGGGTCTTCTCACTGTATATACAATTGTGAAATATGAAAGCCCTTGCACTACCTGTTCAAAAGTTATGGTCAAGGATAAGATTTTGATAGGTAAGGTCAAACTCAAAGGTCCAAAGTCCTGGTATCTACCGTTCAAAAGTTATGACGAAAGTAAGAGTTTGGAATTTTTTGTGTAAACGTGAGTCGAACTCCAAGGTCAAAAGGTCAAACTTGGTGGTACCCAAAGAAAGGTCTTGTCACAAGGAATTACACATGCGAAGTATGAAAGTCATGGCTCCACTAAATCAATCGTTATGGCCTAGCTGGTTAAAGTTTTTGCGGACAAACAGACAAGCGGACAGACAGACAGACAGACAGACAGACAGACGGACGACTATATAACCCGAATCTTTGATTACGGTGCATAAAAATTCTTTTTAACATGTATTCAGTGTTAAACAGAAAATACTTTTGATAACGAAAGGGGGAGGGGGCTTTAAATCTGCAACGGTTTCATCGATACATTCTACTGAAAAAGCGATGATGTTGGTGAAATTCATTAGGGCATCATCATGATTTTTTTTAGGAAAACTTTATTTTCAAATAAGCTTAATTTTACACACAAATCAGAGCTCTGCACTGACAAGCACTTGCAAAATGAGAGGGGTACTATTAAACGTTATATATGTGTACTTGTATGAAAGTATATATATAAGTATATCTAGAGCTCCTTATTTTATTAACTGGCATTTTTGATTAATGAAAAAAAGTTCAATTAGCAAAGAAATTAAGTTAATTAAAAGGTTTCAAATTATTTCAGGGTTTTGATATTTCTTTTAAGTGCAAATTTATTGTTGCATCAGTCTGATCTATACTTAATCTAACTTTGATATAACTAAATAAAAGCATAAATCTAATCCACTGTATAGTTGTGTCAAAAGAATATCTCTTTCTTTCTCTCATAATATTTATTTTTGTTTCCTTCATTTATTCATTTTAATCAAAAGAAATTTAATAAAAACTTCACATTATCGATTCTTTCTTCAAAACTATGTTGTAATTCAAAACTTATGCGATTTATTAATTAATCAATAGTGAGATTGATCCAGACATCCGGGCAGTTGGTGCATGAGAAATGGATTTGATTGGCTTCTCATTTTCGAGGTTATAATCTATTGTTCCAAAGAACAAAGGTAGAGCCATTTTCATTGGTCAGAAATCTTTCAAGGTGGATAGTGTAAGAACGATACACAGTCACATGAATACACATATTTTATGTTTCTAAATAAAAATATTTGTTGCTAAATGTTTTGTTTTACTTTATGGCGTATCTTGGATGAAAATATGTTCAGTAATTTTTGTCTAAAGTTGAATACTTACTAATACACCTTGATGCGATTAGCCAATCAAATTCACGCTTTGAAAAACCACAACGCTATTCATACGATGCATGATGTTGAGGTTATAAGCGGTCTAACTGAACAAAACTATCCGCAAGATTTTTTGTTGATTTTTTTCAAAAAAGGACAGGTAATGTGCTATATTTATTAATTAATTTTATGTTATTTTGTTTCCTCAGCCACTTGTGTACTATTTTGAGTATATTTTTTTGTATTTGTCCCAAGTGACTGATCTCGTCCAGTGTTATTACTTCGGCAGTTCATTTCACAAAAACTACCAACAGAAATGGCGTTCAAACAAAACTTTCCATGACAAGTTTATAATTTGGGACTTAAAGTGCGTTTGATATGTATTTGTTATGTTAAAATATGACGATGGTAAGTAACATTGAAGCCCAGTCTACGTTTGTTTTTATCTAGAAAAGAGTTGCACGTGCCATCACAAAAATTTCTGCCTCTCAATTTCTCCTCCCTTGGGCCCTTGTGCTTTGTACATGACCGAAACATACTAATCAAACATTCTTCTCGATGGAGGGGAAGCTTGAATGATTATAATTGTTTTAAGACTTTTAAAGTATGGTGTTGTATAGCATCGCAGATTATGATATTTTTGTTATTTTTGAGATGTATTTCATGCCCGAGTGATTTATGCAAGGGGCACCAACGGGGAAAGGAAATTGTAAAATACTTGAACGAGGAAAAACCCTTCCGACAAAAATAGAAATCCCCATAAGAAATGAGATTTTTGGAGGTAAAAATAGACCATTAAAAAATTTTATTTCTAAATTGAATGTCTGTATTTCACTAATCAGACATTTTTTTGTGCAATGGTGTGATTTTTACAATGAATGTGATTATGATGTTATATTTCTAACCCACTCCTTCATTAACATGTGCATCTTTAAAATATATTCTCAAACTGTTATTTTGTGAAGTGAACTTCAAATGGAAATTTTTTAATAATGTATGTATATAACTTGACATATTGATTATTAATATGTTACATGATACTTTTACGCCAGAAAATATTGATTCTACTGATGAGTTTAACATCTTCATGGTGATGCAAATTTCACACAGAATGATGGTGAAAATCTATTTGGCAACAAACACCGCAATTTATTATTTACTTGGCATAACATGATAATGCTGTCCTGCAGAAAAGAAATTATGTGTTTAATAAAATCACACTGTTTGAAAATATGTAAATTAACATAATCATTTAGATTTTTTTAAAATACATGATTTGATTTGAATATATTTTATGATAATTTTTAAAGCAAAATGAGTAGAGTCTTTTAGATTCAACATTGGGAGTTTTCTCTCAAAGTATTGTATTAAAATGCAAATCTTGTATTTGTTACTTCATACATAAACCAATACTACATTCAAAAGTACGAGGCATGCAGTAAAAATCAAGGATTTATATTCATTTTCAGTTTAAGTAGAATCTTAAGATTGACAAAAAGTGAATCTGACAACAATTTTTGGTTAAAAAAGGGAGATGATAATGCATTTTCCTTTCACGTGAATTTTACATTAGGATAAATTGAGTTCATAAACATGATAAATAAAAAATATGGATTTTTTTCCTCCTTGTTTCCAGAATATCTTTGTATCAGCATGCATTAATAGTGTTATGTAAGTAATACACATACTTTGGTGGACCAAATGTTAATAACATCATTATTACACCCTTATTAGTGTTAATCTGATTAATGTTTCATGTTACCATATTTCTAGATTTTTCATGACAGTATGTAATGATCAAAGGCATCAATGTTACTGGCATCAACTTATGCACCTGCTATTATCATGGGTATGCTATAAAATATTTAATTAAAATATGTTTTTCTTTTGTAGAAATATCATGATACCGAAAATGACATCCATTAGATGAATCAAGAATGGATCGCAAGCCTCTCCATAAGGTAGTTTGTACCAGAGTATAACATAAAAAAGACAGGCATGGCCGATGACCCCATGCTGAGTTTGTTTGACGCGGACGGTGGGAGCTTTCTGGACGACCTGACCGGTCCCGGGGCAGGTCAGACTATGGACAGTAATTTCATGGGACAGGGAATGACGGGTGACCAAATGCTTCAACAATCACAAGGGTACGGTGTTCAGATATCCGACATGTCAGGGAATCAGTTCAATCCTTACCAACAGGCCAGTCCTGCCCCAGAACAGTATACAAATGACAGCTTCAACCAGTTCAATGCGAGCCAGAAGTTACAGCAAATGAATATGAACACATCTCACAGTGGCATGCCTTCTTCTCAGCCAATGATGAGCCCATATAGACAACAGCAGTTCAGACCCACTCAACCCAACATGGTCCGAGCAGGTCCAAACATGAGTGGGTATGGGAATTATGGGGCACAGCAAGCTGGACCACGTTTACCTAACCCTCAGCAGCACATGCCAGTTCAACAGAGTATGCCCCAGTGGAATGCTGGTCAGTCTAGTCCTAGTCGCCCTCATTATCTACCCCCGTCTCAGAATATGATGCAGTCCCAGATGATGCCCACATCACAAAGCATGCAGACAAAGTATCTCTCTCATCGTGACTTCCCACAAATGCCATCCTCCAATGCGTCAGATTTCTTTCAGAGCAGCCCTGTCACTTCGACTTCTTTTTCACAGTTTCAAGGTAACCCATCTAATCAGCAAACTTTGTACATGCAGAATGTGGGTCAAAGAAATCAAATGCCCTCTGTGCCAATATCAAGCCCAAATAACACCCTGGGACACATGCAGAGTACCATGCAGTCCATGGGTCAACAGCCGTCACAGATACCCATGCAAAATCAACCAACATTCCAAATGCAGAACATAGGAATGCAAAGATTTAATAACCCTTCTCAATCAGTACCTCAGCAACATGGAATACCATTTCAGGGCAGTTTTCCACAACAACAACAACAACCTATGAATAATGTTCAAACAAGTAGTTATCAAAGGTTTACATATGCTCAGATACCAAGCAATACGCCTAGTAAACAAGGAGAAACAGGTGCACAGTTCAATACTAGTCCCAACCAAAACTATCGCCCTTACCCAGGCATGCCGCCACAAAGGGCAACAACCCCCTCACCCCATCCTCCAACTACCCCTGAGCATCCTTCCACCCCTCAAGTCAACCCCAGGACACCAGCTCCCATTCAGCAGATGGAGCAACTTGTATCGCCACCAGGACCACGTTCAAATGCCTCTACACCTGTGTCTAGTCCATTCCATCAACAACCTGTAGGAAATAGTGGGCCTAACTTCCAACACACAAATGATATTCAAGTAACAACTTCTCACCCAAATTCCAATGGTATAGGGCCCATTAGTCCAAATGTTAAGAATACAGGGAATGCTAGAGTAACCATGACAAATACTGAACGTGAGATACAGTACCTACAGCAGCAGCTGAATCAGCTACAAGCAGCTGGACAGACCCAGCAAACTCAACAGAAAATGTTAGAAGTGCAGGAAAAAATCCGCTCTCTCCGTGCATCTCAAGAAATACAAAGACAGAAAGCCCATGCAAGTCAACCGAGTGGGTATTCAATAAATGGGCCAATGCAACCACAGAGACAGCAACCATCTCAAATACCAACCAGTGTTGCTCCAGTTAGCAATGACGGCATGCAGGCAAAACCTCAGGTTGCTGTGCCACAGCAGCAAACCATCCAACAAGCACAACAAACTTCAGTACAACCACAACCTACAATGCAGCCCCAAGCTTCAATGCAACAGCCCACATTGCAACAGCAACAACCCCAAATACAACAGACACAGCCTGTCATGCAACAACCACAGCCCAATGTTCAGCAGCAGCAACCTGCTAGTCAGCAACCTTCCTCAAACCCACAACAAGTGTTTCAAATGGGACAGCCAATGTTTGTCAATCAGCCCCAACCCCCACAAAATGTCCTCTTAGTGACTTCTAATCAACAGCGCTTGTTGCAACCACAGATGCAACAGCAGATGCCAAATGCTGTGATGAATTCTCCTCAAAAGATTCAAGTCATTTTACAGGTTTGTATAAATTTGAACTTTCATTCAAAATTTTGAAAATAATTAATATTAGACAAAAATCCCATTGGAACAAATAAAAGAGCACTTATGATATATTTTTCCTGTTTTAGCCACAGGGAACCCAGGCTGCTCCTCAGTTGATCAGTCCTCAAGTGCCTCAGTCTGTGAACAATCTACCTCATGCTATACCTTCCAATGTGGCTCAAGTCATGGCCCCTATGCCACCTGTAGGGGCACAGCAGGGAAACATTCCATCAAGTGTTGTGCAACTTCAGATGGGTGGTGTCACTCAGCCAGCGCCCCAGCTTATCCAACCACCACCAGGCACCACTTTTCCTCCCTTACAAGACTTTGGTAGTGACAATAAGGTTGGAAGTACGGAAAAACCAAAGAAGGCCAAGAAAGCCAAAAAGCAACAAGAAAAAGCCGACAAGATCGTTGCAGAAGCCGTGGCTCGAGCTCAGGCAGAAGGGAGGGAGGTGCCAAAGCTGATGTCGGGAGATATTCCTGCCACCGTCAATGACGTGCAAAACACAGAGGAGGAAGATTCTAAGAAGAAGAAAAAACGTGTTCGAAAACCAAAGACTCCCAAAAAAGAGAAGAAAGAGGGAGATTTAAGTAGTGGTGAAATGACCCAAGAGCTGGAAAGTCAGGGAGAATCCACTATGGATGGGGAAAAGGTTGAGAAGAAAAAGGTCAAACCAAAAGCGAAAACTCCTATTAAAAAGAAGAAAAAGTAAGTGTCAAACAGGAAATTATAATTTTGAAATTTAAAAAAAGAAAAGTTTAGTAAGTGGAGATGAATTATTCATTGTGTTATTTCCTTATTTAAGACCACCTGCTACATTTTTGAAAAAGAAGAAGAGGAAACGTCATGAGTCATCTGAATCAGATAGTGAATTGAAGAATGCTGTGGCAGAAACTGAGGAAATAGATGATGACCTTATTCAGGTTAATAATTATTACAGTCCTTTGCCTACTGTATTTAATTGGAGGCCTTGTGAATGTTTTTTTCTTAATGAAGAAATTTTTAGTTTACCAAGTAGTTTCTGTATTGGAAAACTTTTCTTTAATAGAGGTTTGATTCCTTTAAACAATGTTTGTATCTGCAATTTTAAGGATTCACTTTGAAAAAAAAAAACCTGCAGAAATGAAAAGTTCTTAAGATTGCTTTTCTTATCTAACTTAAAAATTAACTTTTTGAAAAACATCCTTTCATCAATTTTATAATGACCTGTCAGGATTGCAATTTTTTCCTTTAATTTATCAGAAACGTCGCTCTGCTCGTAACACAAAAAGAAAGAAGTACTTGGACGATGTGGATTTGAATCTGTCAGATGACGACACGAGAGACGTGGAACCTGAAGCATTAGCTGACACCCCAGCAGCAGCTGTCAAAATTGTATGTTACCCATATAAGTGATGTGTATATCGTAGAAACAGTGAAATATGTCATAATGTCTTTATGAAAAACTGTTGAGGTATTTTTCTTTTTTAGGACAATGTTGAGGAGGATAACAGCCTAATTGTGGACAAAATTCTGGGAAGCAGAACAAGAAAAATGGACAAAGATGTAAGTTTTGCTTTCATTATCTTTCCAAATCTGCTGATCATTGTAGCAGACCTTGACCTAAGCACCTCATTTCACTGTAGAAATCATTATTTAATTGACTTCATGTAAATATTCCAGATTGATGTGGACGGGGAAAATGAGGACCAAGCTGCTACAGCTGAGGAGGAGGTGGAGGAATTCTTTGTTAAATACAAAAACTTGTAAGTAGAAGCTTACTGTTTATCCATTTTGGTTTACATCAGTAATTGCTGATGCTTTAACTGCATTTCTTGTCATATGTGCAGAATATGTGCTAACCATGAAAAAAAATGTTTTCCAGCTCTTATTTGCATTGTGAGTGGAAATCTGCAGAAGAATTAGAGAAGGGAGATAAACGAATTCACCAGAAAATCAAGCGTTTCTATATGAAGAAATCTCAGAACCAGAGTATGTTCTCAGAGGTAATGCCACAACTTATCTTGCCATAGAAGAAAAATGAAAGTTGCATTAAATAAAATTAATCTACATACTGTCTTGCAGTCAGTTTCTGATGAACATAAATGAAATATTTGATTGTAATGATTGAAAATTTATCTTCTTACCTTTTTAGTTGGATGAGGATGAACTCTTTAACCCTGACTATACAGAGGTACACAGAGTGTTGGATGTGTCCACCATAAGTGACCCCAACGGTGGGGACGACATTACTCACTTCCTGGTCAAGTGGCGAGGCCTGCCGTACGAAGACGCCACCTGGGAACTACAACAGGACGTTGACCCCCTCAAGGTGGAGCAGTTCTACAAGTTCAGAGAACCACCAGAGGAGGAGGAGGTTAAGATCAAATTTGATTTACTTCATCAGATTAAGTAAAACTTGATTTAGGATGCTATGCAGAGGGAGATTTTCGCTCCTGTTTTATTATTGCCCCTCTTGCTTTTGGCAAATGGGTCCATGGCATTCAAAGAGGACAGCATTATGTTTAGATATAATTGTGTATAAGGAAATTCTAAAAAATAAATGGCTGGGGAAAATAGCCCTGTATCATGTATATGAAACATTGGAGGCTGAAGGGTGAAAGCATTGTGTGAATTCAGTTGGTCATTGTATTGATAGATTTAACCCATGCTTTACTGCTTTTTTATACTATAAAGATTTTATTATCAATTCACAGATAAAACCAAGAGGAACACCAGAAGAATGGGTGAAACAGGAAGCCTCACGAGAGTATAAAAATGGGAATTCCTTGAGAGACTACCAGCTAGAAGGAGTGAATTGGCTGATGTTCAGCTGGCACAACCACCAGAATTGTATTCTTGCTGATGAAATGGGTCTGGGAAAAACCATTCAGAGTATCACCTTCCTCAATGAAATCATGTTGTATGGAATTAAGGGACCATTCCTTGTGGTCGTCCCTCTGTCCACCCTGGGAAATTGGGAAAGAGAATTTGAAACCTGGACTGATATTAATGCCATTGTGTATCATGGAAGGTATGTGGCATTGATTTGAATTTTATGCTGATATATAAAGGCATTACACAAAAACTTTGAAAAAAAAAAATTTTTGAGCTGAATGATTTAGGACCAATACTACCGGTAAATAATGTAAGTCATATTGATTATATTTTCTGTACTTACTCTTGGCATTCTCTTTTGTGCAGTTCTACCAGTCGTAACATGCTCCAGGCCTATGAAATGTTTTACAAGGATGAAAAAGGACAACGAATTCCAAACATGTTTAAATTCCATGCTCTGATTACTACTTATGAAGTGATTATTTCTGACTGTGAGTTACTGAGTGACATTGAATGGAGAGTCCTCATTATTGATGAAGCTCATAGATTGAAAAATGCCAAATGCAAACTAATGGAGGGATTAAAAATGTTTGATTGTGTAAGTACTCTCTTTCCTTTCAGTACACAGTAACTCTTTAATTAGTCAGTAATTTTAAAAGAATGACTGAAGAATTTTGAATTCAAATTAATTTTCTGCTCTTTCTATTTCAAAATTTTATGTATGAAATAAGTAAAAAAGATAGTTTAATAAAAGAGCCTCTATATTATTCAATGGATTTTACTTTCTTATTATACAATATCCTTTGAGGTCATTCTTTTATAATTTTTTGCATGAAATATTTTTTTTGAGAGGGCAATGTTTAGAAATAAGATGTCATTTATTGGCAGCTATTTCTCTTAGAATGTTTGTACTTTGTACCTTTTAAGGAAGAAATATGAATTGACAATGGGAGTCCTTTCCTCAATATAATAAATGTGTGAATTACTGTAGATTCCTACTTGCTGATTATTTATTTTGATGGTAAAGTTGATACATGTTCTAAAAGTACAGTAAGTGGTAGTGTTGATTTTACTTGACCAATTGTTACTTGTGACTAAGTTGCAGACCAGCCCCTTGTAATGTTTCACACAGACTATCCTGTAAATATAAATAGCATATTATATGGACTCTCCAGCATTATCATCTTGTTAATTATCCTCTTCATTGATTTAGGAGCACCATGTCCTTCTGTCAGGGACACCTTTACAGAACAACACAGAAGAGCTGCACAGTCTACTCAGCTTCCTAGAACCTGAAAGATTTAAGTCCACCCAGGCCTTCATGGCAGAATTCGGGGATCTTAAAACGGATGCTCAAGTGGAGAAGCTTAAAGCTGTATGTCTATCCTACAAAATACTTCATTAGAAATATTGTTGCAGATAAAATACTCCCATTATAAATATTTTACCACATATCATGCTACATTTTAATTAATTAAAAATTTAAAGTTTTAGAAAGTATTTTTAAACAGAGATAATTCCAATATTGCAAAAAATTATAAAAATTTTGGATAATATGCATTGGTAATTTTACAGATCTTAAAGCCAATGATGTTGAGAAGATTGAAGGAAGATGTAGAAAAGAATCTAGCTGCCAAAGAAGAAACCATTGTTGAGGTGAAATATTCTTTCTACAGTTGTATAGTGAAAATGGTATTTTCTTTTCATACCAGATACTAAGGGTGAAACGTTTACTGCATTTTGTAAACGCTTAAACGAACAGCAATAAACGAAACGGTACCGTTTAAACGAGAGAATTTTATGTGTTGAATTTTTATGGCTTCTTACTCATGAAACACTAATTTAATAAACCATTCTTTCACTATAATGTAAGTATGAGTTGTCATTACTGTTTATTTGTTGGTATTCATGACGAAAGAGTAGGAAGTGTCAAATCTGAAATGAGATATTATAGTATTATAAAAATGTAATTCGATAGCATTGAGGATTCCGGTTTACTTTCAATTTTTCAAAGCTCTATATTCAACATTATACTGTTAAGAGCATGATACTTTTTATTATCTTATCAATAAAAAGCAACAACGGGTTATATATTTTAGAACATATACTTGGAAAAATAAAATAATAAATTGCTAATATTCACAACTCGAAAATCGGAATTAGATATGTTGGACCATATTGGTTTCTAGACAGTTTTGTTTAATATTACGTTTCTGGTATCAATATAACAGAAAAAAAATGTTTGTAACAGACACGGAGTGTGTTTTCTTTGGTAAATATAAAATAAAACAACTGGTTTGAATGAAAGGATTTTGTCTGATAGACATTGATATTAACCTTCGTGTAAACGTTTACTCAATTTGTAAATGTTTAGAGCATTTAATCGAAACATTGCCGTTTACACGTGTAATCGTTTCGCCCTTACCAGATACACTGTACATGTTGCATATGTAATACATATTTATAACAAATTTATCCAGATTTGAAGTTAACAACTTATGATTAAAAATATGAGAGGCAGTTTTTATCACTTTTGGCAGGACATTATTGTCGCCCTCCTGTCTATTAGCTTTTAAAGCGTTTAAATCAAAATGAGCATTATTTAGGTCAAGGTCAGATAGAGAGTTAAGAGGATAAGATTGGAAAATGTCTTGTTCCTTAAAAAAATGTTTGTGAATTTTAAAGGCATTTGTTTGATTTCTATAGGTTGAGTTAACCAACATCCAGAAGAAATATTATCGAGCCATTTTGGAGCGCAACTTTACATTTTTGTCCAAAGGCACAGGATCTTCAGCTAATGTACCAAATCTGCTAAATACTATGATGGAGTTACGGAAATGCTGCAATCACCCCTATCTTATCAAAGGTAAGAAAAGACAGTGTGGTTTATTGTCAGAAGATATCAATTAGAGCAAGAGTTTTACATTGTTGTTCCAACATACATGTATGTGTTCATGTAAGAGGGTATTATAAACCTGAATGCAAGTAATCCAAGTACATGCAAATGTGCATATAAATGTGGATTAAACATTAGGGGTGAAACGATACGCCTCCTTCACGGTTCGATACGTATCATAAAATTTGGTCTCGGTTCGGTTATTTTCGGTACGATACATTTGATAGAAGAAAACATATTCAACTGTTGTTTTATGCTTTCTTTTACTTAATCTAGTCAAAAATATTATGACGAGAATTGATATAATAAATAAATTTAATTGAATTGTCTGTAAAAAATTATTTTACAAACTTTATGTCCACAAAAATTTACGTTTTTGAACTAATTATACAGAGAAGCATGTTTATACCTTATGCCAAACCCGACTGAATGACGATCCCGACCGAAAAACGAACCGAACCGAAAGTAGAGATTTAGTACCGTTTATCGAACCGAGAAAAAATACCGCGTTGAACCGATACCGCGGTGAACCGTTTCACTCCTATTAAACATAATGTTATGTATTCTTATTGACTAGGTGCTGAAGACAAGATTTTGAGTGAAAGCAAGGAAAGCAAAGGAAATGATATTGAGTCTGTGTTTCGTACTATGGTGCAGTCCTGTGGTAAAATGGTGCTACTTGACAAACTCCTCCCCAAGCTGAAGCAGGGGGGACACAAAGTCTTGATCTTCTCTCAGATGATCCGAGTGCTGGACATCTTGGAGGATTATCTCATACATAGGCAGTAAGTCCTCTCCACCAGCTTCACTTGACTGAATATCTCTGTAGATGATGACAATTTCAAGCCAACTCATACATGTACATGCATTGAATTGATGACATGTTTGATGACCATGGTGAAACTGATACAGATTCTACAATACATTTCTTAGATTACATTGTTTATCTACATGTACATGCACTTAGTTTTCCTATATCAAAATGTGAATTTTTAGTGAATAAATATGAACATTAAGCAAAACAATATTAATTTTATATTTACTTGCCAACAGGTACTTATTTGAGCGTCTTGATGGCAGGATTTGTGGAAAGCTGCGACAAGAGGCCATAGACAGGTTCTCTAAACCTGAGTCAGATCGGTTTGTCTTCCTACTGTGTACCAGAGCTGGTGGTTTGGGAATCAACCTGACAGCTGCTGACACAGTCATTATATACGACTCGGACTGGAATCCTCAGAATGATCTGCAGGTAAGCTTTGGAATGTCCACAAAGTCACCAAACATTATAAAATTATACATGAACAAGTACCTGTAGTTCAGGACTTGTAAATCTATAAAACTTCAGCATTTGTATAATGTAAATGATTCATTAATTTCCATATTGTTTATTGTAGGCTCAAGCCCGTTGTCACAGAATAGGGCAAACAAAGGAGGTCAAAGTTTACCGCCTCGTGACAAGAAACTCGTACGAGCGTGAAATGTTTGACAAGGCTTCTCGCAAGCTTGGTCTGGACAAAGCTGTCCTGCAGTCCATGGGTTCAGATAAAGCAGCACCGGTAAGTCTGGGGAAGAATGGGTACAAAAGGGGGGGAGTGGATAGTGGAAATTCTCAAACAAATGATGAAATCTCAAGCCAACTCAGACATTAGCTCAAAAGCTGAATGGGTGTTGACTTTGGTGAAACTGATGGGGAACATGCTTTTAAAAGTCCTTTATCAATTAAAATAACATTCCTATACTGTAAAATGTATGGATTTTGATAAATTAAAAACCTCTGTTAGATAAGATAATTTTATAATACTGAAACTTAATGGTTGCTCTTGATTTATTTGAATTTTCAAAATTCCCAAGAATATTTGAACCTTTGATAGATACATATAATTTACAAGTGTCAACTTTGAATATGAGTTGAAAAGTTTTATGAACACATCTTGTCCTACTTTATAGCAAGCTCAGATGTCTAAGAAGGAGATTGAGGAGCTGTTACGTAAGGGAGCGTACGGAGCCCTGATGGATGATGATAAGGCCGGGGATGAATTCTGTGAGGAGGACATTGACCAAATTCTCCAGCGTCGTACTCAGGTCATCCAGATTGAATCCGAAGGAAAGGGATCAACTTTTGCCAAGGTATTTTTCCAAAATAACAAATCATAGATAACTTTGCTAATAAAATCAAACACATTTACATGTACATATTTTATAGTCTTGCAGAGTATCAATACAATTGAATGTCTTTTTATCTTGCAGGCAAGTTTTTCGATGTCAGGCACCAGGACAGATATAGACATCAATGATCCTAATTTCTGGCAGAAGTGGGCCAAAAAAGCAGATGTAGATGTGGAGGGAATGAAACACAAGGTATTTAGATGTTTCCTTCATGTACATTTACTCGATTACAATTTTGCACTTTTATTGAGGTAAGAAGAGGTCACATTTCAAAAAATTTAGTAGATGTTTAAAAAGAAATGGAGATATTGTTTATGAAATGTAAATTTCAGTGTGAATGAAAATCTTATTCTGCAGAATGAGTTGATTATACAAGAGCCCAGACAGAGGAAGCAAACGACAAGATACGGGAATGACGACAATATGATGGAGATATCGGACCTAGACTCCTCTAGTAACAGTGACGACGATGACGATGAGTCGAGGAAAACAAGGGGTGGGATGAAGAAGAGAGGACGGCCAGGCAGGAAAAGGCAGGGCTCTGACGATGATTACGATGCTGATGATGCTGAGGGATATGGAAGGTCTGACTGCTTCAAAGTGGAGAAAAACCTTCTGGTCTATGGGTAAGCAATAAACTTCATATATTGAGTTTTTTAAAAAAGATAAAATATAGTGATGTTGAGTGAAGTGCTAAAATTAACACAGGCAATATTCTCATATGACATTAGATTAATGGCTGTTGGTTAACATAGAATTTTCTGTTTATAGGTGGGGTAGATGGAAGGACATCCTGTCCCATGGGAAGTTTAAGAAAATGCTGGTGGAGAAGGATGTGGAGAATATTTCTAGAGCACTGGTAAAAAGAATTGAAAAGATTTGGGAATTGACTTCTGTGAATTATTGAAAAAGAGAATTTCAGTTGTTTAGAAGAGAGATTGATTATTTGAATTTTCTTTTTGCAGCTTATTTATTCATTGCAACAGTACAAGGGAGATGAGAAGATTAAGGAATTTATATGGGACTTAATTTCACCTTCAAGTGATGGATCTCTGAAAAACCACTCAGGTGAGTACCCTGTTGGAATTGTTGATGATGATTTTAAATCATGAAACAGACGTCTTGAATGAAATGCAGAATGTGAATGGATGATGCTAGTGGACTTTGATATTGTGACTTTGACAATACTGCATAAACAGAGGATTAAAATTTCTCCTATTAATGGTTTTTCTTGTCAATGACAGGCTTGTCTGCTCCTGTTCCCCGAGGAAGGAAAGGCAAGAACAAAAAGAAGGAGGGAAAAGTGGAGGGTGGTAGTGGTAGTGAACTTTTCAAGTACAACAAAATGAAGAACTGTGATCCAGAAATAGTGCTACGAGATCCAGGCTACCGCAAACATCTACACAGACATGCTAACAAGTAAGATACTGTAAACATCTAAAAAAGATGTGCTTACGTGGTAGATATTTTACTGTAAACACCTACACAGATATGCCATTAAGTAGAATTTCATACAATGAACATCTGCACACACATGCTAAATAGTAAGATTTCATACGAAAAACATCTGAGTGGATGTGAGTAAGTAAATATTTATATGTATAGTTTGGTGATTTTAATATTGTTTTCGTCTTTTCAGAGTGCTACTAAGGGTTAGATTGCTGTACTATCTGAAAGAAGAAATCATTGGACCTGAAGCCGCTGAAAAAGTTACTCAGGGATTAAATGCAAGGTACATCTGCAGTGTAGTAGAAAAGTAATGAAAGAATTTTTAATTATGTTTTTTAAAAGAAAGTAAGAAAATTTAACTACAATACAATATGATAACTGAATGTTTATACCTTGTACCTGTTTGTTTCTGACAGTGATATTGACATACCCCAGGCTGAGCCGGATGGAGACCCGCCCACTGCCTGGTGGGATGAAGAGGCAGATAAGTCCCTCCTAATAGGAGTATACAAACATGGTAAA
>PRKT01000055.1:1792031-1806023 GCA_003671525.1 Saccostrea glomerata
ACGTTTTTTTTTTTTTTTTACAAAAGACCATTTTGTAATTTTTTTTTTTAATAACACTCTTACCAATATGTTTTGTTATTTGATATTCTTTAATTTTATATAAAGATAACAATATAAAAGTAATTTTTTGTCATTATTATGGAATAAACTTCTTAGATACCAATTTATGTGATTTTCCTTAGATTTTAGGTTTCATCAATTTAGAGTTATCTTCCTTAAATGAGTTGTTGCCTGTGATGACCCAATTTTTTAATTTGTCATGACCCATACTTTGATTTTAGAACATTAAATCATAGGGTTTCCAGGCATAAATTTTTACCCATTTGTACAATGGATACCTTAAGTTTTTAATTCAAGTTGTTAAGTTATCTATAGATAACTTTACAACTTGAATTAAAAACTTCATACATGTACATACTAGTTCTAGGTTTTTAAAAGATAAAACAAGTCTTCACCGGCATTAATAAGGCTCGCAAAAAAAATTGATATACATGTATATGGATTCAAATACACCTTGACACATGCCTTCAGCAACGGTATTCCATGTGGGGGAGAGGGGGGGGGCTCCAGAAAAAAAATCTGTGTACTACAGACCTGAACTGAATTTTGAAACTGAAAAAAAATTCAGTTCAATTCAGTTCAGGTATATGTTAATTACCAGCTAGTATGGGTTATATATGTATCAAAATAGCCTGGATTTGAAAATAACAAAACTATATGCCAATTGGAGATTAAATTTAACAATTTTGCTATGAAAGTACTATCGGTCAAAGTAGAGAGATCAGTATAGAAAATGTGAACGAACCTACATTAATATCCAATAAACTTAACAAATTTTCTTTGATTGAATTTCGGTTAAAAGAAAACATGCATTTGGTCCACGTATTGTAGTCCTTTTTTTAAAGGACAGCAACTTGTTCTACTTTTCAAATACAATTTTTTTTTATTTGATTTGTTTCTTCAAATCTTGTCCGTTTTTCTTGGTTACATAAAACATGTATTAGGTCATTTAAACACGTTGATTTTCCTTTTCCTCAGTCGCCTTTTGATGATTGAGATTAGGAACTAAATGAAATGGCGGTAATAAATAACATTCACAGTGATATATTTGATCTTGTTGATGAATGCGCCGACTACCACGTTCATAAAGTTAAGATGATTGTAGGTCGTTGGGAGCTCTTCGATGCTACTAATCGATTTCAAAATAAATATCGCCGACATATCTGACAAAAAATACAATTGTCATACTTTAATTTTATTACCAAATCTAAGTAAAAAGAGCATACGTCATGCTTTCAGCCTTGTAAATATTTTGACCGCCATGATTAAATTTGGGGTAAGACTAATAACAGGAAACGGACAATATTGCAAGGGTTTACTATACTAAGGAAAATATTTTTCGTCTAGACAATGTGGAAACGTAATTAAAATAAGAAATACAAGTCTTACTTTTAAATAACAACTTTAAAAACTTGTAATCCCATTAATAAATACATTAAATGGAAAGTGGGACTAATATCAGTAATATACCCATTGAATGGAATTTAAAAAAAAAAAAAAAAATTCCCACTGTTTCCTTATATTGTTTAAAGTAAACAAAATATTATTTTCCATTTTTTAAAAGAAAAATCGATAAACATTTTTGTATTGACATACAAAGATAGATATACAGCTTATAGTATACCAGATTTGTTTAAGTACTAGAACTAGTACATTTTGTTCCATGAAGCAAAAGCTCAAATAACAAAGAATATGAACCCGACAGTATTGATTTTCTAAAATTTTAATAGTAATTTTATGTCAAGAAGAAAAAAAAAAATATTTTTCCTACCTACCTACCCATTGCTAAAAATCTGGGTTGGAAAATGGCAAACAAACAAAATTTTAATTTAGGCCTCAAATAGTGCATTATGTTTATGTTACACCACATGTTTACATTTCAGGACAGAGTGTTATTTCATCGACTGGAGCACATTTGTTACTGTGTAGAACACAACGAATGGCCATTCCCCAAAAGAATGTCCTACATCCCCATGAACTATGACTCCCGCAGTGGAACACCAGTAGGATCCATGACCCCTAAGGATGACCCCGATCTCAGCCAGTCAGACGCCGGAGATTCGGTGTACGATGGTGTAAAGGTGATGTCAGATTTAGATAAGGACTTTGAAGTTATGATATCTGAGGTAGGACACCCATTCTTCTGTATGGGCAGTTGTGTTTTTTGCTGATGGCTTGATGAAGATTTTGGTCTGGGTGTGGTCAGACAGACAGTTTGAATAGTGATGGCAAGGGTTTTGTTTCACAATGTGGTAATATGTCAGGGATAGGTGTTTTTTTTTTCCATCAGAGATTTTGCATAAAAATATGAGGAGATTCATAAGTTTTACACTTTTCTAAGGTGATGGTGGTGATAAGCAATAAATGCATTGAGATGTACTATATTAAAGGCGTTTTTGTGTGAGTTTTTAATTGGAATTTGGCAGTTTGGTGTTCAGTGGAATCCCGTCAATGTGATTTTTGAGGATTTCTTGAAGAATTTTTTTTTATATTGTGCATGGTTTGAAACAAAATCATCTTTTTTCCAGGGTGATGGATTGAAGATGACCTTCCACAAGAGAAGAGGTCAAGGTCGTAAATATGAATTTGAAGGTTTGTTAACTTCCTCAGGAAATAAATTCACAAGTTGTATATTCAAATATTGCAATCATTGGTAGAAATTTAAGTTAAAGATTAAGCAGAAATCTGTTATTAATGTCCATGTGACATTGTCTTCTCCAGGCAGTCGAATGCAGCAGCTGATGAGCCGCAGTGCGGCGTCCAGTGACAATGAGAGTCTGTCTGAAACCCCCCGATCTCAGGTACCTGGTCACCTGTCTCCTAGACACTCCCCTCATCACTACCTCTTCTCACAGGTTTGTGGCTCCCACATGCCATGGCACCTACACCTCCCTCACCCCCACCCCTCACCCAAAAAGCAAGAAATAATTCAATATTAAAACATAAAGTTGAATTTAGAATATAATTCAAAGATGCTTTTTAGAAATGAAAACTTTTGTTTTAAAGAAATGAAAAACTCGACTGTATGTTTATCATTAGTGTGCACATTTGTTGTAAAAAAAAATTGTTCTTGTGACTCCCTGTGGCTAAAACAGGAAAAATATATCATAAGTGCTCTTTTATTTGTTCCAGTGGGATTTTTGTCTAATATCAAATATTTTAGAAATTTTGAATGAAAGTTCAAATTTATACAAACCTGTAAAATGACTTGAATCTTTTGAGGAGAATTCATCACAGCATTTGGCATCTGTTGTTGAATCTGTGGTTGCAACAAGCGCTGTTGATTAGAAGTCACTAAGAGGACATTTTGTGGGGGTTGGGGCTGATTGACAAACATTGGCTGTCCCATTTGAAACACTTGTTGTGGGTTTGAGGAAGGTTGCTGACTAGCAGGTTGCTGCTGCTGAACATTGGGCTGTGGTTGTTGCATGACAGGCTGTGTCTGTTGTATTTGGGGTTGTTGCTGTTGCAATGTGGGCTGTTGCATTGAAGCTTGGGGCTGCATTGTAGGTTGTGGTTGTACTAAAGTTTGTTGTGCTTGTTGGATGGTTTGCTGCTGTGGCACAGCAACCTGAGGTTTTGCCTGCATGCCGTCATTGCTAACTGGAGCAACACTGGTTGGTATTTGAGATGGTTGCTGTCTCTGTGGTTGCATTGGCCCATTTATTGAATACCCACTCGGTTGACTTGCATGGGCTTTCTGTCTTTGTATTTCTTGAGATGCACGGAGAGAGCGGATTTTTTCCTGCACTTCTAACATTTTCTGTTGAGTTTGCTGGGTCTGTCCAGCTGCTTGTAGCTGATTCAGCTGCTGCTGTAGGTACTGTATCTCACGTTCAGTATTTGTCATGGTTACTCTAGCATTCCCTGTATTCTTAACATTTGGACTAATGGGCCCTATACCATTGGAATTTGGGTGAGAAGTTGTTACTTGAATATCATTTGTGTGTTGGAAGTTAGGCCCACTATTTCCTACAGGTTGTTGATGGAATGGACTAGACACAGGTGTAGAGGCATTTGAACGTGGTCCTGGTGGCGATACAAGTTGCTCCATCTGCTGAATGGGAGCTGGTGTCCTGGGGTTGACTTGAGGGGTGGAAGGATGCTCAGGGGTAGTTGGAGGATGGGGTGAGGGGGTTGTTGCCCTTTGTGGCGGCATGCCTGGGTAAGGGCGATAGTTTTGGTTGGGACTAGTATTGAACTGTGCACCTGTTTCTCCTTGTTTACTAGGCGTATTGCTTGGTATCTGAGCATATGTAAACCTTTGATAACTACTTGTTTGAACATTATTCATAGGTTGTTGTTGTTGTTGTGGAAAACTGCCCTGAAATGGTATTCCATGTTGCTGAGGTACTGATTGAGAAGGGTTATTAAATCTTTGCATTCCTATGTTCTGCATTTGGAATGTTGGTTGATTTTGCATGGGTATCTGTGACGGCTGTTGACCCATGGACTGCATGGTACTCTGCATGTGTCCCAGGGTGTTATTTGGGCTTGATATTGGCACAGAGGGCATTTGATTTCTTTGACCCACATTCTGCATGTACAAAGTTTGCTGATTAGATGGGTTACCTTGAAACTGTGAAAAAGAAGTCGAAGTGACAGGGCTGCTCTGAAAGAAATCTGACGCATTGGAGGATGGCATTTGTGGGAAGTCACGATGAGAGAGATACTTTGTCTGCATGCTTTGTGATGTGGGCATCATCTGGGACTGCATCATATTCTGAGACGGGGGTAGATAATGAGGGCGACTAGGACTAGACTGACCAGCATTCCACTGGGGCATACTCTGTTGAACTGGCATGTGCTGCTGAGGGTTAGGTAAACGTGGTCCAGCCAAGAAATAATTCAATATTAAAACATAAAGTTGAATTTAGAATATAATTCAAAGATGCTTTTTAGAAATGAAAACTTTTGTTTTAAAGAAATGAAAAACTCGACTGTATGTTTATCATTAGTGTGCACATTTGTTGTAAAAAAAAATTGTTCTTGTGAAAAAATCACATTTCAAAGACTCAAAATTTTGTGCGCACATTTTGTCGTACATGTGCTAAATTTCATATTCGTTATCAGTCGCACTGTTTGGACATATCACCATTTTGATATTTGATTAAACTTATTGAAAATCTTGCTGTTGTAGCCTAGTTGTGTAGGTACCATTGGCAATGACTTTAATCATGTGCGGAGAATCAATTATTACAACTTTTTCTAAAGTAAAATACTTTCTCTCCATCATGAGTGCAAGCTCCTGAATGATTCTCTGAGCATGAATTTAACTTTGATAACAATATTTTGACCTTTGTGAATCGCTTTTTAATGGTAACGGGTTCTTTGCTTGCGTGATTTTTGGTAATTTGTGAAGTTAAAAGGTTCAAGGTTTTTGATACATTTATTAACCAAAACCTACTCAATGTGTGAGTGTGCATGAACTACTGTGTATGATTCCTTTCAGTACATTTTTAAAAGGGCTTCTGGTTGTTAAGATGAAAGTATTATTTTATTGGGAAAAAAGAAGACCATTTCAATGTACTGAAATATTGTAGAGGAAATTGAGAAATTTGTTGTCAATAATATTTTAGCAATAAATATTTGCAGATTTTTTTCTCAAAAAAAATTACACACTGTATGTAATAGAACAGCCTTTTGCAGTTGAATTAAATATCCTTGTACACCCAGTAATAACAAAACATCAATATTTCAGACTCCTGCTGAGTTGTTGAATGGTGCTGGACCAGAATTAGACCCAGAGCTCCTAAGAAGAAGCATGGTAATGCATATAGTTTATTATACGCCCGTCTTAAGACGGGACGTATTATGTTATAGGCTTCATGTCCGTCCGTCCGTCCGTCTGTCCATTCGTGTCCGGCTCATAACTTCAATACCATTAGGCCTAGGATTATCAAACTTTGTCAACTGATACTTCTTGGGTAGACGGTGTGTCGTGCACCAAAAGTAGGTCGCTCTGACCTTTAATAAAGATGCTATGGCCAAATATGGAAAAATCCTGTCCGGCTCATAACTAGAAAACTATTAGACCTAGAGCTATCAAACTTGGCAAAAGTATACATCTTAGGTAGAAGGTGTGTCGCGACCTATTTCAAGGTCACTGTGACCTTTAATTTTAGTGAAATTTTTTAAAAATTTAAGTTTTTTAAATTTTAAATTTCGTAATCCTAAAAATGTAAAATATAGAGTTGTATCCTTATTAAAAAGTATTAAATCAAGTAAAAACTTATTTTTTCATCATATACTTTACAGCAATCTTAAACAAATTTCAGTGTTAATGAGAGGAATTCAGTTTGTCCCATGGGCATAATTATCAAGCACTGGTCAGGAAGAATTTTGATAGCAGAAAGTTGCATGTCAAATTAGAGAGAAATTAAGGTTTCGTCAAAGATCAATCTGTCTAAAAAATTATTTTTACAATAGCTCGAAAACTATGAGTGGTATAAAGTCAAAATGTTTACAGTTTATAAATATATCATTGATCAATAGATAGAAAGTATCACTTGATAACAAATATTTCAACTAAGATATTTTTTTAGAAAAATTGTATAAGAAAATGTGCATATTTAACGAAAAATGCACCTGCTTAATTATGTCCTTTTTGTGAAAACCATCATTGCAGAAATGATATATGTTTATCATTGAAGGGCAAGTTGGACCTGAATGGTCTCTGAAAGGCTGTTATTGAAAGCATGACATGTATAAAGACAAGGCCCCTATAGAATTCGCCATTTGCAATGTACTTTCACTTTCAAGTCTTAACATTTGGACAAATTAAACAGGGAAAACAACTTTCCAGAGGCTATCCAAGTCCAACTTGCCCTTCATTGATAAACATATTTTGTTTCTGCTATGATGGTTTTCACTAAGAGCACGGAATTAATTAGGTGTATTTTTTTGAAAATATATGCATTTTTAAGAAAAAATTTTCTCAATTAATATTTTTCGAAGTATTTTTTATAACAAGTGATACTTTCTATCTGTTAATCAATGAAAAATTTATAAACTGTAAAAGTTTTAATTTTATACCTCACATAGTTTTGGGGCTATGGCAAGAATAAATTTTTGGACGTTGACCTTTGACGAAACCTTAATGAGTTTAGTGTGAGGAGGTTTGGTGTTATCCCTTGGGTATTGGGCAAATGGACAGCCAGCCTAGCTGTTAGATTAAAAATAGCTCTTGGTGGCTAGCTAAGTTTTAAAATGAATTTGATAAAAAGTAATTAAAACTTATTTGATATTGCTAATAAACTAATAATCTATATTATATAATATTAATTTATTAAAAACTAATTTTATGGGGTCGGGATGAATCAGCATGCCTACTTGACCATATGAATTAAATATAAAACCTGTCTGGCATTAAATCTAAAAAAGAAATCATGGAGTATTTCATATGTTTTAAATGTGTTTTAGGATAAAAAGTGCAGATCCATTAATATTTAGGGAGTAATGAGTAGACAAGCATCCAGTCAAAGATTAATTAATGAGTTCAATGTAGGAAGGCTATCTGATCAAGCGCTGCCTTATCTGTCTTTGGGGATTAGACAGAAGAACTGCTGGTCATAGCAAATGTCATTTGATGGCCAGCCTTTCTTTTCAAAATTAATTTGGCATAGATTAAGTTGTTAAGACTAATTTGATATCTGTCAGTTATGTAATATTTGTTATAATTATGCCTACAGCACAGGGGATGGATAAAGAAATATTTTTTTTAAAAATGGAAAAATCATGGAAATCTTAGAATCAAGGTTGAAGTGATTTTCTTGCAGTCTAAACTGTTAAAAATAATTATGTAATATTTTGACGGGCGTATCATGCTGTGGCGTGGCACTTTATCTTTTTAACTGGGGATCTTCTCAAATGCACAAATGTTTCTCTGGTCACATGAAGTCAGTTCACAAATAGTAATAATCTGTATAATTGCCTGTTTGACTGGTTTGGTGTGATGGAAGAATTATGACAAATATTCTCATTTTCATCTAGATGGAGCATGCACTTTATTTTGGAGACCGAAGGGGCAGAAGAGGTCGCAAAAGGAAAGCAGAAAAAATGGCAGAGATTGCAATGGCTGAAGCACTGTCCAAGAGGAACACAGCCAGAGCAGCTGCCAGCTTTGAACCAGGTATTTATCAGGTTTAATAAGCTGTTTTCTGAAATGGATGTTCCTCTGTAGAACTTGAATTGAGTATGTTTGTTATATGAGCTTGGAAATTTTTAAACCAATTGCAGAGTCCCGTGTTCCAGTGATTAACTTGGAGGACGGCAGCCGGCTGTCAGGTGATGAGGCTCCACTGAAGCGTGACCTCGACAAATGGTTGGATGAACATCCAGGTTACATGGTAGACAGACCTCCAGAAATGTACATGGAGGAGGAAGAAATGCTAGAGGTAAGAAATGTATTAGGATTACATACTTTTCAAAAATGACTTGTTGCAAAGGAAAGCTCTTTTTTTGGGGGCGATGTAGACCCCAAATGGATTGATATTGTCAAATCCAAGGTATGACTTACTATTATTTTTGTGTCACAAGTTACAAACTAATGATAAATGCATTTAATCCTTATCAACCTTTTAAGATTTCAGTAAAATGTTATGTATTATTTGCAGGCCAATTTACCAAAGACTCTGTTGTCACGTGTGAGCACACCATCATCAGAACGTCGACGAGGCAGACCAAGGGAGAGGGACCTGTCCACCTCATTGCTATCAGACAATCCCTACAGTGCTGCTTCTCTGGCTGCCAGTATGTCGGCATTTCCAGGCCTTGGTCTCATGTCAGGCTTTGGCAAAATGCCTTTGGGAATGCCCTTTGGCACATTGCCTAATTTAGGACTGACAAATCCCATGCTGGCAGGATTTGCTGGCTTGATGCCAGGACTTTCACCATCTGCAATGGCCAAGTCAATGGAAAGTGAGAGCAGAAAAGAAAAATCCCCCAGTAGTAGCAAGGAGTCAAGCAAATCCAAGTCCCCAAGCAGCTCTCAGACTCCGCACCCTTCATTCCCCATGTTGTATAATCCACTTCTGTTCAACCCCCTCCTAGCAGCCCAGGCTGCCCAGGGCTTGAACTTCTCACTGCCCACATCACTGCCCTCGTCTTTCGCCTCCCTGGCCCAGTCAGGTCTTGTTAATGGACAGGGTGATTCTGATCTGGAAGAAGGAGAAATCAAACGATACAGCCAGGCAGAACACCGTGAACAGGAAATGGCCCAAGATCTGTCCGTGAGACGTAAAGAGGCCCACTCTCACCATCGGAAACGGAAAAGTTACGAAGTGTCTCGGCCGGCAGAAGCAGCAAGTGTTAGGGACGATCAAGACCAAGCAGCATGTTTAGACTTGTCTATCAAATCAAAACCAAAAGATTCACCAAAAGCCAGTGATTTGTCAAGTAGATCTCATTCTACGTCAGAATCACCAAAAGATAGTTCAAAAACCAAAAACAAAATACAGGGTTCATTCAAATTGGACAAAATTTTGGACACTCTTAAGGATAAAGTGAACAAAATGGAAGACAAACCTGTTAAAAAAGATAAAGACAAAGAGTCAAAGTTGAATAGCATTTTAATGAAAATAGCCAAAGAGAAAGATGTGGATGTGAATACATTGAACTCTATGGCGGTCTCAGACACATCCCAAACCAAGTGTTCAGAAGGGTCAGATCTATCATCGGGAAAGAAAGAGGGCGAGATGTCATCGGAAGAAACTGAAATGGTGACAAACGAAAGTGAGGACCAGTCATGATAATCAATATCTAGAGTGACTGCTGTTCATTACAAGACTTTGCTGTGCGTGAGTGTGTGAAACCATATCAATGGTCACCTGTCCATATCTGGAAGGGCCACTTTAAACTGTACAGTGGAATACTGTGTTGAATGTGTTCCCGAAAAAATGTGACTTGTTTGTTATTAGTGGATTTAATTTATTCATTGTGAGTGAGTGGATAGCCTTCATGATTAAGTACTTTACATGTGTTGACAAATTCCAGGTCATGTTTGTCTGCCAAATAGTGATAAGTGTGGTTTCCATGGTTTCACAAAGATCTCCCCCAATTGCTCGCCCCTTGGCGGATGGCTGAGGAGGGGTGGGCACAGTCACTGCAGACACCTCATCATTTTCGTTCTCAGGGCAATAATGTTAAAAAAACAAGTATTACATGTGTTGGAACAATTTTTTTCTTGCATTGTAACAATCAATTCATCTCGCGCATGTTTGTATATAATTTATTCATTGTCGGAAGTTCAAATGTACCAGGCTAAACCACTGAAATACATAATTTTTTTTAAAATGTGTGATAAGGCCACAAATGAGCAAAGTAATGCTTTGTTAAGACAAGTACGGTTGTGATAGAATTGTACATTGGATGGTAGATTTGAATTTCCTTGTTCATTTTTACACATGATATTAGTTTCATAGGCTATCATTGCTGTTGTGTATATGCAATTTAATTTAAGAATCGCATTTTCAGAGAAAAGAAGAAAAAGCCAGGTCAGATCAAATAACTTACCTGCAATAATGACTTGATGACAGTATTGACTGTTTCCAAAACGCACCAGAATATTGTCTTTCCTATGCTTTGGTTCATTGATTATGACCTTTTTGTGATGAAAATACTGCTTTACTATGTCTTTACATGTTTCTCAGGTCCATTGGTCTGAAAGGGGAGATTTTGTCAAAGTTTCTTATCTACATGTACATTGAGTGTCTTCATCTGACAAAAAATTGTGTTTATACGTAAACTGGGTGGGGATAAAAAGTGCACATTCCTCAAAGGTTTTTCATCTGAATTTATGTTCACTTTGTTCTATTACATTAATATTGCCTCCATGTATTTTATAGTAGTGCAAATTCATCTTGTTAAAATTGGAGGTGATCAAATAATGAAATTCGACTATTTTTCTTTGTCCATGACATTGATAGAAGGTCATTTTATTCTATCATATCAATAGTTTTCCTGCAAGGCAGGCAATTATTTAGGTGCAACTGGTGTATACACCAATATTATGATTGCTCTTTACACTTTAATGTAGGGGCATTTCCCTTTAGAGAGAAGAAATTGCAGGTGATTTCTTGCCCGGAATAATTTTGTTGGGTGGATGTTTAGTGAAATAACGAATTGTATGTATTTATTTGTTGAGGAAATTTTGTATGTAAACTATTTTTATTAAACATGAATTCAGTAGCTGCAGTTTTTCCTTGTTTTTAAAATATTCCCCTTATATAGCTTTGGAACATTGCAGTTTGTTGACAAAAAGACATGATAGCATGGACAAGCAAAATTTGCTTGTGTGTTTTAACTCACATTTGGCAAACTTTACTTTGCACTTAAATGAAAATAAAATACCTATAATATCAAGTGGGATATATTTATTCAAACTTTTTCACAGATATATCACTTCCGTGTTGGACATTTATGACATTGTATGTACTGCTGAACTTTCGTATCTTGTGCACCCACATCTCAAATACTATGGATATAATTGAAGTGATTTGCAAGTCCAAAAGCAAAAAAAAAGTCCAGTATTAAACCCTCTTTATCTCAAATTGTATGATATCTCTTATTCACTCCCATTGAGATTGAGATTAGCTAAGAAAGATGACATTAAATGGTGTCAGCATTAGTTAGGTTCATTTATTTGACATTGGAATTTGTAAATCTAAAAAAAAAAATATCCCTCTTTGCGCCTACAATTTAAGGACCCTCTCTACACTGCACCTTAATTTCGGGGTACTTGCGTGTAGTTAGTCTGACCCACCATTTGACATAAAAAAGAATAAATTGTAATCTGCACTGTATGACAAAATTTAAAATAAATCCATGTATTCTAAACATTATATCAGACCAATATAGATTAAGTGAAAACTTTATTTGCATGTATTTTCTCCATTTGAATAATCAAGAGCAATTTTTCTTTGTCATTTCTTCACTGTCTTCAAAGATTTTTCCTGGATAAAGAAGGCACACTCCCTATATTAGAAATGGATTAGTTTATTTCAAAATAGCCTCCTTTACACCATATATTTTTCTCAAAGTCCAAAAAACATTTTTCGTCAGTGTATAGAGGGTTCTTAAGAGTTCCCCACTTTCTTAAATTCTTTTCAGTTCATCTCACTTCCTCGGAGATAAAAAAAAAATAGAAGGTTAAAAAAAATCATTTAGGTGTATTATGATCATAAAGATCTATGTTGATACAGTGTATATGTACAATGTATTTGAAAACGTTTGTCATAGGGTGCAAGATCAAGAAGCGTATTAAGCCAACCGTGTGTGTATTCAGTATTATGTTATACCAAAGGGGTATGCATACCTACAACTGATGGCTGTCAGCTTGTGCCGAAGATTTAAGTTTTTCAAACGCGAGTCAAAATCTAAGGTCAAAGTTCGGTATCCAGAGAAAGGTCTTACCTGTAAAATATGAACGCCCTAGTAGTTATGACCAAGGTTAAAATTCTTGTAAAGTGCTTTAAACTGTACGTGCAAGATCAAACTGTCAGAAATAGTTATACCCATTAAAAGGTCTTGTGGCATTGAATGAATACCCATGTGAAGTATGAAAGTCCTAGCACCAACTGTCAAGATCAAAATGTCAAATATATATATACCCATTGAAAGGTCTTGTCACAATGAATATACATGTGACGTATGAAAGCCTTAGCACCAACTGTTAAAAAATTATCAAACTCCAAGGTTAACAGGGAATACACCTGTGAATTGTGAATACCATCGCCCCACCCATTCCAAATTTATGGGCAGTGTGGTCAAATAGACAAACAGACGGACAGGGCAAAAACCGTATACCCCCGAATCTTCGATTACGGGGGCATAAAAATACGTCATACCTATAATAATAATGAATATTTTATTTACCAAAAATTTTGGTAAACTGATCGGGTACCAGTGATAAGAATGACATTTTATCACTGTAATAGAGTTGTCTTTCTTATTAGACGATCACTATTAAAGAACGACAACTCTTCGGGTCTTCCTCTGTTAAACAGTAACTATCGGAATCTAGTTAGTTCCAATCTTCATTTGATGTGTTTGTGAAACACTGAGTGATGCCCTCGTGTGGAAGCTTATGGCGAGAGTCGAATTCTCTCAAATGCATGTCAAACTCCGAAGGTCAAGGTCAAAAGTGTTGGTACCCAAAATAAGGTCTTGTTACAAGGAATAAACCTTCTGTTGTCAACCTTAACCTTCGCCATAACTTTTGAACCGTCATAGATGGAGACTTCATATTTGTTATGTATACTCCACTAAGCTCTTTCAAATTACACCAAGGTCAATGACCTTTTGACCTTGACTTTAGAGTTTGAACCACTTTTTAAAAACTTTAATCTTGGTCATATCTTTTGACAGAAAACAGATAAACAGGCAGACAGGACAAAAACAATACACGCCCCCGATCTATCGACCATGACGCATAAAAATTGTCGATGACAGATTAACAAAGTATTACAAATGAACAATATGTGTTTTAGGGACATTCAAACAGCTAAACAGACAGACAGACAGACAGGACAAAAACAATATACCCCGGGATCTTTCGATCCGCGGGCATAAAAAAGGGTGAAGTTATGTTTTTCAGCTTATTTTAAGAAAACAAGTATATACTGACAAAACGTCAGAAATACTCAAGCTGTAGAAAGTCAATTAGGAAGTGTCATTAATATCCTAAAATGGTACATGTATAAGATGAGGACTATTGAGTTCAATCTTCTGTTGAATAAACTACATGTACATGAAACAAAATTCATATACTGAATTTAATTAGAAGAAATATAATTCATCGTACTACTTTTTAAGATGAATTTACGTGACACACTTTCAGGAATATTTTACAGAGCATATAGTAACGTTGCATCAATCTAAATAGCTTGCTACAAGCCTGTACAAAAGTTTTTTTCAAAGTGGAAGAGGGGGGGG
>PRKT01000055.1:1820877-1907764 GCA_003671525.1 Saccostrea glomerata
TGAACGATGTTGCCGTGGTTACTAAAAATAGAAATTTCTGTGAAATTCTTTCAAAATGCTACTCCAAATACAATTTTAGTCTGATTATAATATAAATGTGGCATGCAAGTAGACTGCACTAAGAACATAAAGAGACTTACTCAAGGATCATTATTCTATTTATTGCTGTTGAAAAGTTTCAATTTCCAACTGCTTAAGTACTTTTCTCTTCCTTTGCTATAAGTACAAACCAATAGAGCTTCAGTCTCGACAGAGACTTCTGGTTATCTGTTCTATCAGACCTGAAAGTTTCATGAAAATCGATCGAGCCGTTCTCGAGAAATCGCGCGTACAAAATTGATAAGAAAAAAAAACAATAATAATGAAAATAGTAGAAAAGAAACCTAAACAAGTAGGCCTGCCGCTGAAGACGGAAGACCTTAATAACTGCCCCCTTTTCACAATTTTCTAAGTGCCTGGGTGGTATATAGAGATTATAAGGCAATCCAAATAGCCAATGAACAAAGAAACAGGTGCTACTTATTTTTTATCTACTTAGGTCAGTCACAACTGGGGTTTTTAACCCAAGACCTTCTGATCATGGAGGCAACCATTGAAACTTTTTATTTTTGTATCATTTTGTATTTTGGAGGCAAGCATTGAAACTTTTTGTTTTGTATCATTTTGTATCTCTGTGTGACAACTTTTCCATTTGTGAAAATGAAAAATATTTTAATACAGAAAGCATATAGAAATAACATATATCCTAAAAAATTAAGAAAAGTAGAGAAAATTCGGATTAGCCAATATCCATTTTAGTTAAATTATTTATGTCAATTTGGTAACATCATCTTATAGGCACTTTATGGTAGTATATTTTTGTGCAAAAAGAAAAGCATTCAATCTTTTGAAATACAAGTAGGGATCGTGTAATTGGCCACAGTAACTTTTTATTATTGATGTCCCGGAAAAAGGTAATGACCTTGAACTGACCTTGCCTCTAATATAAAGTGTCAAATTTAATTTCACTGTTAACCATCACTTAGTGAGATTGTCTTCTCGATTCTTTGAAAATTTTATTAATTTTTGATACAAGAAGGATGAGAAGAATCCTACCTTTAATAACTTACTAAATAAATTTTAGTTAATAAGAAGTAAAATTGCTTGTTTGGTCAGGGCTAGTGATTTCATGATCAGGGCTAGTAAAAATGTTTGGAAGGCTTGTAAAATCTAATGTCCAACTCTAAAGCAACAAAGCCATTGTTATTTATCAGTGTTAAAAAAAAATTAAACTTTGTGCAAGTAAAGTTTTACTTTTTTGACACACACATTGCATGGTCTCTTGACTTGCTTGTACTAAATTATCCTCTCTTTTATTGTCATTAAGTTTTAAAATTGTCACAATGATTGCATGATGTCCTTAACAGAGCAAAACTTTTAAGGCAAATTTAAAACCAGAACTAGTGTGTTCATGTAGGATCTAAAAGAGGGAAAAATACCTTCATTGTTGCATGCTTTTTGGCTGGTCGACAATTTACTATATAAAAGGTCATTAACTGTGTTTACATTTGTTGTAGTTCCCTGACTCCAACAGATCAAACTTGTGTGTAAACTACAGACACAAGTTTCTTTTTATCCATTTGAGGGTATTTAAGAAATACAACTTCATACAAAATATTAACATTATTATGTATATCTCATTGTAGTTTGCCAGAATTGCCCAATTTCAAAATCATTATTAACAAAAGAAGCCAAAAATTGCTTTCAAGCAGCAGCAAAATTTAGCTGGGCTATAAGGAGAAAAAAAAAGTTCACAATTTTAAATTGAGTCCAAATATGAATTGATATATTGTGTCCACATACAACATGCAGACAAACCTATGTAATAATTTGCTTGATTTTATGATATAATATTGAGCATCAATATTTTCTAAATTGATAAGCTGGAATAAGGGTAAAAAATAAGTAATTAAGTAATATTTCTTATCCAGTTTCTTACGGTATGAAATAAATATTCATCTAGATTTTCATTTTTTGGGTATGGAGAATTTAAGGAGATAATGGGTTGATAGAGATTGTTTGCACTCTCAAGAAAATACAGTCATAATGGAATGAGATATTTTCACTCCAAAGAAATGAAAAGAGAAATTAAACCTGTCAAAATATTAGTTGAACATGATGTAATCTCTTTATGCTTTGACAATTATCCTTTTGTATTAAAAGATTTTCTCAGTAACTTAATATATTTGATAAAACATGAAATTGCCTGAATTTGAATGGAATTTGCAAATACTGAATCTCAATTTAATAACACACAGGAATTTCTATCTTGACCTGCAGGAATAATTAACAACACAAATATGTGGCTTTAGAGGGTGAGGTTTTAGATTAGTATCAGAGAGAGAGAGGGAGAGAGTGAGAAGCTAAATCATAAAGTGATTGAATAATCTACAAAGAATAAAACCCTCTTTAAAAGCCAGGCTTTGTGATTGAAAACTATAAAACAGTCGCTGTTTAATTTCTGCTGTGTTCCGACAGATACTTATCTGTCCCTTTAACATGGGTCCCTCTTTTGTCCGGGGGATGGTTTATAGCCTTATTTTAACTGCTCTATAAGCAAGTTCATGTTTATTTTCCTTTATGAAGGAACAATTACAATTACTTTTCAAGATTTCAGAGCAAATGATTGTTAATGTTATTTGTGCACGCCAAATACTGCTATAACTTTTTTTTTTTTTTTTATACATACATTCATTTTGAATGTATTTAATTTCACAAGTGATCACTTATCTGTAAAAAGAAAAATTGAAACGAATTCCAAATATTTTTGAGATGAAAAAGTTTAATGCATTAATATAAATGATTCCATCTTCTTTCCCCAAGGGACCCCGACCCATCTGGTCCATCTTCTGTGAAATGAGTGACAATAAGGTTTTCTTTCATTTTTGGCCAACAGCTGTCAATTATTAAAAAGATGTATGTACTGGAAAATGATATTTAAAACATTGAATTGTTTTATCTTTCTCTTTTGGACAACAGCTGTCAATTATTGAAAAGATAAATAAAATGTATTTGAAAATGATATCTGAATTATTGATGCTTGATTTTAATTTTTGTGTATATATGCTTTTAGGAATATATCTAGCTAGACATTGATTTGTACTGGTAACTATATATATCTTCACTGCTTCTAACCCTTTTTAACACATATTTTTTTTATCCACATCTGTTTACCCCAAAGCCTTGCTGTTATAGATATTAATCTCACATTTGCTTCATCATGGTGACATTGAAAAGAACAATTTTGATTTCAGGGGCAAATTTGTTTTCATATTATGGTTTATTTTTTTTCATGCAGACCTTTTTCGATTGCTGATAAATGAATTTAAATTAAAATTTAAAAGAGTTAACAAGAAACAATTTCAAATTTCTTGATTGGTTGAAATAGGTCTGAAATTGTTTAAATTTAGCATACATTTTTCTCCCTAAAAAGAATTAACTCATCGAGCACTGTTTTAACTAACTTGCAATCTGGAAAACTGCAACAACAGTAATAGTATATTTTGAATAATTTTCAGAAAATCTATAAGTGAAGCTTATGAAGAATACCCCTTAAATTATAGCAGGTTAGTTGATTTCACAAACAAAAATATATAGATGCGAATATGTCTTTCTGATTTATGTGTGATTCTATTTACAATATGAAAGTAGTGGGGGTACCTGAGAAGTCATGAATTTAAAGTAAAAACAAATCTATGGTAGAGTTTATTCCTTTTCCAGAATTAAGAGATTTCTTTCTCATTTCCAGAAAAAAAAAAGAAAATCTTTTTAATTACAATTTTTTTTATGCTCCTAAATTTTTTTTCTCCTTTTTTTTTTCAGCAAATGCATGAATAACGAATATGAAGCCTATGTGTTAAGTGTTGGGGATTTTGATGAACGGGTGTTTTTGGGCAGCGAGGCTGATGAGGAAATAGGGACCCCCACAAAATACCGAGAGGAAGGCACGGGAGAGCTGGCAGAAAAACTCCAGGCCAATCTACAGCAACATTTTGATGAGGTCAGTACATTACTCCTATATATACTGGTAGTCATGAATGCTTTTTAAAGTTGGTTGGAATAAATTTCCAATTAATATATATGAAATACCACAAGTAAATGAATATATACAAAACTTGGATAGCATTAGAATGGTCAAACTGTATAAAAAGAGACTTGATATGCGATTCATTGCTATTTGTTCTTGATCAATACAAAAGAAATTAGGAAAGTGCACCAGGAAGACTAAGTCAAACTATGGTTGTCTTTTTAAACATGGAAAAAGATCTCAATGAACTCATTGTTTTTGGCAGAAACACACTTTCATATTGATCTGATGATCTTCATGCTATTTCCACACTGCATTTGTTCAAATTTTTCAAAAATGGAACCACATCTCTACTTAAGAGGAGCAATGTGATTTTTATGTGGTTGATGTAAAGGATGCAGTATGTACTTTTGGTTCTGAAAACATTGTATACATGGAGATAATATGGATGTTCTGTCAAACTTCGGCTGAGATATCACTAACCCATCCTAAAATTATTTACATTCAATCAGCTATCCTTGTCTAAATTCTATAACTGTATACCTAACAAAGTACACACGGGTCAGGGAATAAAATAGTACATATTGGATTCACTTTCTTCTGCGTGTAATCATTAACAACTAAAGCATGATATATTTCTGAACACTAGTTTTCTGCAAAGGTTGTTTAAAACAAAAATCAGTTAGCTTTGTTCACATTTCTTTTGTGTGTGTGTGAAATTGATCAAGGCAGGTTTTAGCTAGTACGGGAAGAAGAGGCAAAAAGCATTGGCCAGTGTCCAGTGTGGCAGTGTTATAGCTGGATTTGGTGTCCCAGCATTTAAAAGTGGTGGGACCCTGCAGGACACAAACTTAATGTGGTCAGGGATTGATAACTCCCTATTGTGGCCTTATATGTATGTCTTTAAACTGGCACACTTAACTGTTAATTATACTATTCTTCGTAAAGCCTATGTAACATGAGATCTAATGCTTTTTATCAAGGTTTAATGGAGTTTCACCTGCTATGTGTCAAAGTTTCATAAAGGCTACAAAATCAGGAATATAGAGCATTTTCCGAGAACTTTGGGCGCTATCAATTATCCCCTGGTAAAATCAATTTAGTTGGTTTGCTGGTGTGAATGAAGAATTTTGTTGACATTTACCAAATCAAAGAAAATATTTAGTAGGATGCATTGATTATTATTATTATATGCTTTGGTTATTACATTTAACAAAAGAGACAATCAATTTGAATCATTTAAAGAAAAATGTATCCAAAGCAATTGGAATTATAGATTATATTTAGAAGAGAAATTTCCCCCCTTAAAAATCTAGTACCAGGTTTCTTATGAATTCTAGGAAAAAAATTAATGTTGTCTATAGGCAAAAAACATCAATCATCAGTGATTAACTTTCATAAAATTGAAGAAAAAAAATCAAATGAAAATTACATTACATATTAATATTTAAAATTTACTGGCTACTTTGTAATCATCATGATTATTAATGAGAAATCTTGTTAGAATACTAGAGCCTGAGTAATTTGGAGAGCTTGGTGATACAAATATTATTATTAAATGACTATTGATTCCTGCAACATCTACAGGTAGACAACAGGTTTAGGCAGGTTTTCCCTCTCGCTGTGCTAACAAAGAAAATCAGCTGATTGTGCTGATCAGACAGGATTTATTTCCTATACCAAGGACTATCACCCACTGTTAATTAGTCATTATAGGCCTCAAAAGTTGATTTGACAGTTGTGGATCACCCATCAAATTGTGAAAAGCAGGATTTAAAACTCATTGGTCTTAAAATGAAGTGATTATTTCATTTAAAGAAATTAACAAATGTTTAAATTACAAACAATGATGGAGACCCTGTGATTGAAAGATAGGATCGTGTGTTTTTAGCACAGAGAAAACAAAACCAAAAAAAAAAATCATGGATAAATTTTGGACAACTTCCAGCAGCAATAAAACCTATATAGGCTTTGTTAGTGTAGAATGATCAGTTTCCTTATGAGCTGACACTGAACTGGAACATTGCTATCATTAGGAAACAGTCTATGCAGTGAACATTCTCCTGATTATGCAGGAAATAAGTCTAATATGATGGTCATCTGTGAGGGACAGAATCCAGGGGCCTGCAACTTTGCGAGACCACAGCTACATTTTCCCAATCAGTGCAGGAAAAAAACATCCAGGCACAAAAAACCTGTCCGGTGTGTTTGTCAGAATCACAGTGTGTGGCCATTCACTGATAGTCCTTGTTACTCTATTTCATTTGAACAGACCAAGTCCCTGGCCCCCTCTACCCCTCTGACGGGCCGGCGGTACCTGAAGGAGAAAGATGTGAGTACCACCCCAGTCTCCACCGCTACACAGAGTGTGGGCAAACTACAGAACCTGTTAGTAGGACGCAAGGCATTACCTAGTGATGACCTCCTGGATATATTTAGGTAGGTATAGCGTAAATATAGGGCTGGGCAATAATACCGATATTTCAATATATTGCAATACAATGACAAAAAATATCGTATCGCAATACGATTTTGTAATATCGATATATTGGCAATATGCTTAAATTAAGGAATTTTGTCATTAAATATAAAAATGGACTTATTAAAGTTTGTTATTAAGCCTAACAGTACGACAGAAGTTGTTTTGTGGGAACATTTCAGAGAATAACTTTAATGAAATCAACAATTTTTTTGTCAGTGTTGGTTACTTATCATAGCTATGTACATTCTGCATGTAAATTAAAGTAAATATAGTAAGAAAATGCCATTTAAATTAAATTGAAAATATTGCAATACATATCGCAATACAGTTACAAATATCGCAATATATCGCAATACGAAATCTCGGGCCAATACCCAGCCCTACGTAAATATATCAAAATTCTATTCCTTCAAATCTGGTTTGTGGTTTCAAAGTTTGGAGAATATTTTAGAAAATGTTATGTAAGTTAAATCTTGGTATCTCAAATTTGAAACGATTGAGAAAATACTGAAAAAAGTCCTAGGATTTGAGATTTCTTGGTTAAATAATTAAAGATAACATGGATGAGGCTTCCAAATTTCTCTTTCATATATGCATAATTTTGGAAATGTATTGGTGTTCAAGATGCCCAAGTTCAACTGTATGTCTATAAAATTTGAACGGGAGGGGATAAAAAGACTTAGTTGATATGTCAATTGCAATAGCAAGGGCCAGTTGTATTTCTTGTAGTTCTAAGGTATTTTAAAAATGTGTTTTTATGTAGAAAATAAAAATTGATTGGTCTTTTCTCTAGACTAAATACGAAATTTTATTAAAAGTTGTAGATATATAAAATTTCTTGTGAGAAAAATTAAAATTATTAAAATAATTTTCTTTTAGTTTTAAATATGTATGTAAAATAAAAAAAAAATACCCACTTTAAAATAATGATACAACTATCTCCATCCCTTCCCCCAAGTTTTGCCAAGAACAACTTTAATATCCCAACCAGTCAATTCTTCTTTATAGTGAAGGTGAAAAAAAGGATATCTTTGAAATTATGGAGGATATACACAAATGTGTTTACTGTATTTGCAGCCAGAGAATAGGCAAAACAAATGTTATGTCACATCAACAATTTTTGTCAAATTAAAGCAATTTTTTTTTAAATCTTAAATCTTAGAAGACTTGTTTTCAAAGGAAATAGTTCAGAAACTCTTGGCTTTTAGTACATAGATTTAAATCTTATGTTTTTTAAAGAACTTGCTGATTTGCAGTTTTTTTGGTCAGTAGTCACTTTCTATATAGTATGCCATATAGAGACAATTTTTTTTTTTTAAAGAACACTAACACTAGGGGGAAAATGAAAACAAGGAAATTCAATATGTTTCTGGTCACTTTCCAATTTCTGTAAGTTACTTGGCCAGGTAAGAATGGCAATTATGATTCACCCATGATGATAAAAACGTGTTCATTCATTTGAATAAATGCTGAAATACAATGGAGAAAAAGAAGCACTTTTAATTGCTAGTGTATACAGAATTTAATAAAGCAGAGTGATTTGTATGAAAATATAGTTCATTCTTTGAAGTTTTTAGATAAAATGAGAAAAAAGAAATTGTTAAATTGATTGTAATTATTTGAGTAAACACTTAGAATTTCCAATGAAGTGTGGGGGTATTAATCCTGACATGCTTCTTCTTTTGAAATAAATTTGACACAGGAAATTTAGTGCACACAATTCAAGTATCAGTTAAATGAACATAAAAAGCACAGGAATTTTTAAATGATCTCTCGGTTCACTGTATGCCTCCTCATCTCAACTCTAAATAAAGAGAAATAATAAGGCCAATTTATTTTATTCAGTGGAATTGAATTGGGTTGTTTAAATTGGCTTTCTCTATGTTTGATCTCGAAAAACTGATTAAAACAGAATTAACAGTTTAAAAGATACATATGATATTTTTTATTCATGTGTGTAACTGTACTTATCTCCAATATTGACAAATGGTGGCCTTGGTATGAATATTAGATTTATTTGAGAATTAATTCTCTTTTTTGTGTAATTTTCTGATGGATCTGAAACAAGATCATAAAGTAAATGCAGTTTGTTTGTGTACCAAAGTTCTGCATTCATTTTACATGTGTCGATGCTACAGAACACATAAACTGTAGGGGGAACTTCAATATTCTTTCAATAAAATATTGGCAAAGAATCATATGAAATGAATTAGTGTAATTTGGCCCCACATCTAAGTTATATTTGCTAGGGTGGACTCTGGTAATGAAAATTCTATATTAAGTACAGATCAAGGCAAAGTGACAAGAGTAAATTGAGGAGTTTGTAACCCTTACCTACAGATATAATGTTTGTCATGTCCATCTTTCATCTGTCCGTCCAATTTCATGTTAAGCCTTAGTTTTAAAGAAGCTATTCAAGATAAATTGATCAAACTCTATACACTGATACAAGTAAATGAGAGCTATTCAACTGTTAATTTTTTTTTTTTCATATTGACCTTTCCTTTGAACTTTGACCTTACTGTACTTTAATTTGCAATTCACTCAAAGAAACTATTGAAGACCTTTCATTGATGCTTATACTATGATGCAAATTGCTGAAAATTTTTCAGTTTTATCTAAAAAAAAATTATCATAACCTTTCCTATGACTGCGACCTCAATATTCCTCAATGTGTAGTTTGCTCAGTTTCTATGAATATTTTTGTAGTTAAGTTAGTGTTTCATGTCATTTGATGTGCACAATCTGAATCAGCCTTAATCATTAGAAGTAACCTGCATACAGTTCATGTTTTACGAGTAAGTGAATGTGTATATTCAGTGTACCTAACATGCCTAATATGAGAATTCTTGTTGTAGTGAAATAGGTACAGATCCCAAAACAAAAATTATGGAAAGACTTGAAGAAATGGGCAAAATTTTCTGCAACCATTATGTACAGGTAAGTTATAAAAAAAGATCTAATATATTCAGTGGGTATATTTGGTCAACAAGGGCATCGCAAAATGAAGCAGGGCAGCCTTCGACATCCATCCAGATGCAAATTAATTCACTTCTTCAATTTTGTAGAGCACTAATTCATTCAACCACAAATAAACACACATAATTTCATTACTACATGTATATACCCCAAACTCTGTTGTGAGGGAATAATAAGAAGACATAATGGGTAAATTATTATATGCCATTTTAAAGACACCAGACAAGAAAACCCAACTGAATGAATAAAAGTGAAAATTATTTATGTATTTGAAGGAAACTGAGGACCATGCAGGTTCACAGATAGAGTTTGCCCAGAAACGGCTACAGTTAGGAGAATGTCTGTACTACAAAATGGTAGAAAGTATACTGTTTAATGAGAGGAAAAGGATGGATAACAAAGAAGGCAAGGCAGCCCTAGCGGTAAGTGACTTCTATTAATTCAGATTCCTCGACTTTGTCTGGAGATTTTGAGATGACTATTGAGGTATCAAATGGACTATGCTCATAATGGATTTGTATTTTATTTGTAGACGCTGATGGAGCAAGATATATTTCATAGAACATTGTTTGCTTGCTGTTTAGAAATTGTTATCTTCTCCTACAATTCTCAGAGGTGAGTTATATGTACATAGAGTGATAAATGATATCAATTGTTTTATTCGAAATATTTGAATTTTTCAAACAGTGAGATTATGAAAATGTTCTAAGTGCAGTGATAATTGTATGAAATATTACAACTAAAGGCATGTACATTGAAAATGATGTATTTTTAAGGTCCTTTCCATGGATAGTGGAAATCTTCAACCTCAGTCCTTACCATTTTTACAAAGTGATAGAGATAATTATCAGAACAGAGGAAGGATTATCTCGAGATGTAGTCAAACATCTTAACCATGTAAGTCTAGATGTAGTCAAACATCTTAACCATGTAAGTCTAGATGTAGTCAAACATCTTAACCATGTAAGTCTAGATGTAGTCAAACATCTTAACCATGTAAGTCTAGATGTAGTCAAACATCTTAACCATGTAAGTCTAGATGTAGTCAAACATCTTAACCATGTAAGTCTAGATGTAGTCAAACATCTTAACCATGTAAGTCTAGATGTAGTCAAACATCTTAACCATGTAAGTCTAGATGTAGTCAAACATCTTAACCATGTAAGTCTTTTGAGAAAAGGTCTTGAACAGAGTGAAAATAAAGGGAATCATTTGATTAGAAACATTACGACTCAGTACTTCAGCGATTCATCGTCATAAATGATTTACTAACAAATATTCGATAAAAATATTTGTATTCTGCAAGGCCTGAATGAAACATTTAATTGCAAATATATGTATTCTGTTGATTGAAAAATCAAAAGTTTTTTGAATAACATTAAACCAAGTAAACTTAAAAAAAAAAATGGCATTGTTGTCTTGAGAAGAAGAAAATTTAGTTCTTTGATCAAAAAGTTACTTATACACAAAATATGTCAACTTACGATGTCGGTTATGTTCATTTAGATTGAAGAAAGTATTCTAGAGAGCCTGGCTTGGCGGAGTGATTCTCCACTGTGGGATGCCATCAAGGAAAGTAGTGTTCCAGGTTGTGAGGATGTCGTGCTGCCCAACGACCATGACGGGGTTAAAGCCTCACCCGTCAAACATCCGGCGGTCATCAGGGTAACAGAAACTCAGCCACAACAACCAAAGAAAGGTAACATTGTCACAAATGCAACATTTTCTCTATAAGAAAACATATCCTTTCTAAGATATCACATGTATTCAAATTATTGTCATGACTTTGGGGGGAAGGGGGGGTCTTGGTTACGAAATGAATAAATCTAACCTGGTTATGTTTATCTTAAATTAATGTTCAGGTAATACCTTCAAGATGTAAAACTTTCAGTTCTATTTCTTAGCACCTGCTAACAATAATCTACATTTTGATTTGGATTATTGACAGATCCATTGATGTCCCCGCCAGCAGGTGTCTCGGCTGCCGATCGCTTTAGCTCGCCGTCACCAGGGAGTGCCAAAAGACGACTCTTCAGTGTCCTGACCCAGCCGCTCGATACACCACTGCCTGTACCAGTGTCCTCGGAGAATACTCCCATGGAAAACAGCACTAGTTCAGGGACCAAGACCACACAGATTATAGCCTTCCAGCAGGCTCAGACAAATGATGGCAGACAGGTACAGGGCAAAAGTCATGATCCAAGGAGACTACCAGAGACAATCTACCTAACAGTTTTTTAAAAATTGTCATTTTATTGTATTATTAGATATACTAAAGTGTCATTATATTTGAATATCCCCTGATAACTACCTTCTCATAAATATTTTTGAATTCTGGTGTTTAACCTGTAGTGTAAAATGAGACTTGTTTTCAACATGATCATGAACAGGCAATGAATTAAGAAGCCATTAAAGTCAATGTGATTTTTTTTCTTTATCTCAGATTCTCATCCCAGTCCATACTATAATCCATTCAGGAGCAAAAGATGACAAAAAAGACCCTGCTAAAAATAGACCCAAGAAAACAGGCTCATTAGCTCTCTTCTTCAGAAAGGTATTGTATAGTTTTGATACATTTGAAAAATTTAAAATTTATAAATGATTGCATAATTAAGATTTTAATTTGAGCCTAATGTATGTTTATATGTACAATGTTTTTCCTTTTCAGCTCTATCATCTTGCAAGTGTGAGATTACGAGATTTGTGTGAACAATTATACATTGATGACATTGATCTTAGGAGGAAAATGTGGACTTGTTTTGAGTATGTTCTTGTTAACCATGTGGAGTTGATGATGGACAGACACATTGACCAAATTATTATGTGTGCAATTTATGTAATGGCGAAGGTAAGGAATCCATATTAATTAAATGATAGTGATACTAAAAGTAAAAACACCACAATAACAAATTCAGTACTCATGTACTAAATTTTTACACTGTTATCTTAGGAAGGTTTTATAGGAGTTCTTAAAGTTGAGTCTTTCAAGTTTCCGTATGTAAATATTATTGATTATAGAATATGAGTTGAATAGTTTTTAAACCTGTAATTTGTTCAAATTACTACACACAACAAGAAATATCTGTAAAATATTGAGTGAAGGTTCAAATTCAAATTGCTATTAATAAAATTTTATTTGTTGTAGGTATCAGACCATCCACAGTCTTTCACAGACATCATGCGATGTTACAGACTACAGCCACAAGCTGAAAGTCATGTAAGTCCTGTTAGGGGAGCATTTCTTATTAGAATCAAGGAGTGAAGAATTTATACTCTTTATATTCTTATCTCATTTATTCCTCTTTCTTATTTTTGCAGGTTTACAGAAGTGTTCTACTTAAATGTCGCTCTAGAAGGAAATCAGGAGAGAGTGACAGCAGTAAGAATGGCACAAGTGGCCAATCTTCCCCAGTCAACGTAGAGAACACAGATAAAAGTAAGGCAGAGAATTGATGGTTAAACATGTCACATCTTTTATTGAACTGCTTTTTGCAGAGGTCATATAATTTCTTTCTTTTCTCAGAGAGATCAGAAAAACTGTCAACTATGAGATCAACAAGTACGCTCCCCACCCCTCACCCTGGGAGCCACCCTCCTACCCCCACCATTCTGATTCAGTCTGCTAGTGGGGGTGAGGAAGGAGAAGAGAGGGGCGATCTCATCATGTTCTACAATAGGGTAACTTATTTTTCAAAGCATGTACATTTCGAGGAAATGTTTTCAGGGAACGAACATTTTTAGCATTACATCATTTCTTGTAGGTTTTCGTAGAGAAAGTTAAAAAGTTTGCACAGAAGTTTTCTGCTCAAAAGAATTCTAAGGTAAGTATTATTTGAAACTAAGTGTCTTTGAATTGAAAGTGTGCTGTACATCTATAAAAAATTATGTTCCTGAGATGATGACTGGACTTTCATTTAGGAACAAAATTACATGTGTATTCAGAAATTGACATTCCTGTAAAGTAATATGTATGGAGTGCCAAATTAAATCAAAGTAAATAAAAGAAGATACATCATAAAATTATTTCGAGATAACTATTCACTTATTGTGCACAACCATTGATTTAATTATGTTAGGAGTAAGAGGTTGAGTAGTATCCTCTCTGTCACCTAGAAAAGTAGTTGAACACTGCTTTATTATCAAAAGAAGTTGCTTTAAATATTCAAAGCACTGTAATTACCATGGTATGTCACATTTAGGTTTATGTTTTGTGAAAGCTGTATTGCTACAATATACAGCTACAATATTGGTATGATCCATGTATCTTATTACAGGATTTTCCACCTCTGTCACCTTTACCAGTGGTCAAGAGTCAGTCAGCCTCTCCTAGACGAGTGTCCAGTAAACATCCTATCTATCTATCTCCGCACAAACCAACCTTACATGCAACACCCATGGCAACTGGATTGTCTTACTCTTTTCAAAAGAGTCCTGCAAAGGTACATGTAAATTAAATATATAGTTTTTGGTACCAAAAAAGTTGTATTTAGCAAGGAAAAGTATGGAAACTGAAAATGTGTTTTAAAATATATAATTCATTCCTGTGTTGATAGGATTTAAGGGCCATTAACAACATGATAAAAATGAAAGACTTTAGGGAGGGTAAGAAGATTCTGGGTAAACGTCAGCTGGATGTCACCATGGAAGAGGAGGACGCTCCACAGACCAAACAGCTGTGTACATACTCCTTCTTAAAACGGCTACAGAACGTTAGCAGCGACAGACAAGAAGCCGTCCTGAAACTGGACTAATTCATCTCCTCTCTCCTGTCATCATTCTGTCATACTGATCTCAAGATTTTTTTTTTGTTAAATTTAAATAGATCAATAGAAAAACAAGGACAAGTTTAATATGTATTATTTTCAATGCAATATCCTACAAGTGGTAGTCCCAGGAATTATCATGCAAATTGTAAATTAAGTCCTTGTTTGGTAATTATCAGTGTGCAATCTTCATTAAAACTCATTTAGATAGAACAAACATTGAATTAACTCATATTATTTTGATCAGTTGTCCATTATGTGTACAGTTAATTGTAAATTACACAATGCACAGATACATGTATGTATAGTAGATGTAAGAACAGTTTACATAGGAATGGAATTCTTTTTTTTCTTTTTTTGAATTGTGCTGATTAATTTTGCTGTATTTTTGTACAGTGTGTAAATATGTGTACAGTATCATTTTGTATAGTCAGGGATTTTTTTTTATAAACAATATAAAAATGAATTTCCTTTGGAAGTATTTTATTTGTAAACGTCATATTTATCCAATTTTTAGCATTTTATGAAATGCATGAATGCAATTTTAAATTTGAGAATTTGTGAAAGAACTTTGTCAGATCATGGTTTTCTTACTAGTATACATTTTTTTTAAAGATGTCTTGATTCATTTCAGTCCTATCTGTGTTTACTTACAGAATGTTCATGTGCATGAATGTATGTCAGAGAAGGTGATAAATCCCTGTAACTGATTATTTTGACAATTTCTTTTCTTCAACATTTCATTGTAGAATTCTAATGTGAATCTTTTTTCTACAATGCAATTGCAGATTTCATTTTCTTAGAACAATTGTTTTTAAAAGGTGTAAAAGTTCTATAGCCTAGCCTTTTGTTCTGAGAATATGCCAATGAAATGTCTCCATCTTTCTGTCCATATCGGTGAGAAATTTGATAGGTTTTACTGTGGAATCTTGGGGAGTGAAAGTATAATTAAAGAAGTGAGATACTTAGTGTTTCCTCAACACATCTTGTTTTGAAATAATATTTATATGGTGCTCTTTGTTGAATATATATTGTCAAATTACATAAAATTTTTAAAAAATATTTGCATATTAATTTAAGGTTGATAAGTTGTTAAATTAAGTGCAACCTTTTCTTTATCTATGAATATTTGAAGAAAAAATTGTTATGAATGGAATCACAATATGAAAAATGTCATAGTAAATAAAATATACAAAGATTTTTTCTTCATTGATTTGTTGTCAGTCCCCAACTGGTATTAATTTATATTTATACCCCCGCTCCGAAGGAGAGGGGGGTATACTGTTTTACCCTTGTGTGTCTGTCCGTCCGTCTGTCTAGCTGTGTGTCCGTCCGAAACAAATTTTCGTCGCAGTTTTCTCAGCAACTACTCATTGTAGATGCTTGAAATTTTAACACAATCTTTTCTTAGGCATGCCATATGGTGGGATACATTTTCGCTTAAATCCGATATCAACTTCCTGTTTGTCTGTGCGTCTGTCCGTTTCATACATCACAAATTTTCGTCGCAGTTTTCTCTGCAACTACTCATTGTAGATGCTTGAAATTTTAACACAATTTTCTCTGAGACATGCCATATGGTGGGATACATTTTCGCTTAAATCTGATGTCAACTTCCTGTTTGTGCATCTGTCCGTTTCATACATCACAAATTTTCGTCGCAGTTTTCTCAGCAACTACTTATCGTAGATGCTTGAAATTTTAACACAATCTTCTCTGAGACATGCCATATGGTGGGATACATTTTCGCACAAATCAGAGCGGGGGTATTACTAGTGAGCATTGGCTCACAGATTTCTTGTTAGTATCTGCCTCTGTCAATGGGTTTATTCACTTGATTTTCTGGACTTTTCTGTTGGCCAAATTTTGGTATACTAGTCTAATTTTAACTGTTTAAAAGTTACTTAATGCCAGAGTCAAAATCATCTGTTTCTTTTAAGATATCTGTATCATAAAGCAAATGATTTATAAAAATTATGAGTATAGTTCAAATGATGGGCCACACCTTTTGCAAGGGGAGATAACTTAGGAAAATAAAATTATTTGAAAGCTTCTTGACTTGATGTAGATTCAAGTTTTTTCACATCATAACCCCAAGGTCCATTGGGACACGATGGGGGATCAAGGTTTTATCAAAGAATATAGGAAAATATCTTCTTTTTTTTTGAAGAACAGCGAAATGATAAGTGATACATCCTCAGATGATATTTGATTTAGGTTTGTTCTAATCATGACCCTTGGGGGTAGGGTGGGGCTAGAATAGGGGTTTGAAGTTTAACATAAGAAAATGGAGGAAAAAATCTCTCAAGAACATAAAAAGCCATGTATAGTCATATTGACATGTAGCATCCTCATGTAGTGATGATTCAAATTTGTTCAAATGATGACCCTGGCTGTCCATCCGTCTGTAAATTTGTACCAAACTTGGTACAAAGCATGCTTGGGTGAAGGGGAATTTAAATTGATAAAATAAGGGGCCAAGTTCCCTTCTTAAGGGAAGATAAGCAAGGAAATACTAAAATAGAGTGGGGTCATTAAAAATCTTTTTTTCAAGGATCACTGGGTCAGAAAGGCTGAAACTTAAATAGAAGCATCCTTGGGTAGTGTAGATTCTAAATTGTTCAAATCATGACCACTGGAAGTAGGGCGGGGCCACAATAGGGAATCCAAGTTTGACATAGAAATATATAGCAAAAAAAATTAATTTTTTTCCTCAAGAACCACTGCTCCAGAAAAGCTGAAACTTATGTGGAAGCATCCTTAGGTAGAGTAGATTCTAAATTTTTCAAATCATGACCCCCGGAAGTAGGGCGGGACAACCGGAGAGAATCCAAGTTTTACATAGAAATATATAGGAAAAAATAAATAAAAATCTTCTCTCAAGAACCACTTGGCCATAAAAGCTGAAACTTATGTGGAAGCAGTCTTGGGTAGTGTAAATTCTAAATTGTTCAAATTGTGACCCCCGGGGGTAGGGCAGGGCAACAATAGGGAATCCACCTTTCACATAGAGATCCACTGCTCCAAAAAAGCTGAAACTTATGTGGAAGCATCCTTGGGTAGTGTTGTAGATTCTAAATTGTTCAAATCATGACCCCCGCGGCTGGGCAGGGCGGAACCACAATAGGGAATCTAAGTTTTACATTGAAGTATATGGGAGAAAACTTCTAAAATCTTCTTCTCAAGAACAACTGGACTAAAGAAAGCTAAAACTTATGTGGAAACATCCTGGGGTTGTGTAGATTCTAAATTGTTCGAATTATGACCCTTTATGATTGTCAAGGTCAATATAGGAATTATAAAGGGGGAAATTTGTGAAATGACAGAATTTCGCCCGCTTTATTTTCGACCTTTTAGACTTGCAAACAATTTTTCCCGTCTTAAATTCGTCCAGTCACATTTCTGTTTAAGAAATTGTACTGTATTCTTAAAATTTGCCCTGTTTTAAATTCGCGTATCCAAGGGCGAAAGGGGCGAAAATAAAACGGGGCGAAAATTTCCCGTTTACAGTATTTCTATACCGCTATGGAAAGATAAAAAAGCATACAATGGAAAAGAATGTGGGGCATAAATTCAGTGAAGATTCATGAATGAGATTCTCTACTCATGGGGCATGGAAATTTTTGCAAATATTTGAACTTTTACATGTCATTCACATTGTTTTGGTATGAAAAGTAAATCATTGCAATCATCTGTGTAGCATTTAAGAAATGGAATACTAATATGTTTTCAGATGTTAACTAATATTTGCATGAGAATGTTCCCTGGTCATGTTTATTATCACTAAAAAAGGATGAAATTTGCCAGTTGTCAAAATCATGCAGAATGAATTTTAGGAGAATCTGTTACATGTATCATAAAAAAATATTACAAAATATTGATTTTATTATGCTTAACCTGCAAGTTGTAGTGTTATTAATGTTAACAATATTTGTAATTATTATGCTTCTGTTATGTTTCCTATATAAAGTTAAGAAGGTAAAATGACTATCTTTTATAGTCTGAAAACTTCCACGGATAGCAAAGCTATCACCCGGGTTGTAGTTTGTGCCACCCACCCTCGGAAAATTTTCAAGGAATTTTTCTTGCCAATTTTGATTTCCTTTAATCAATCCACAGACTGATTCATTATGACTTCAGTAGCATTGTAAAGCACTCGCTATCATGATTTCAGCTCATTCAAGCAGTGTTCTCTTTATCCAAATACTTATTCAAAACTTTCATAATTTTGCCCATGAATCTGTAATATCAGGTGAATCCATCCCTTAAAAATTATTATAACATCAGTATAATAAAACGCATATATACAGGCTGTAAGTGGGACAGCTCTTTTATCAAACCCTTGACAGGAACTTTTCCCCTTGGGCAAGCCCATTAGATATATCTAGACAGTAGATAAACATTTAATATCCTGAATTCCATATCTGTTATATATAATATGATATTGTTGGTCAATGATAGTTAGAAAAATGTCTGGTTATTTCATATTTATTATGAAGTGATGGAATTACTAATGATGTAAAGTAAAGCATCAATTTGTTTAAGAGTTTTTGATTTGAACATATTTTATTGTTTAGATGCTACAACAAAAGGATTGGACACAAGTTCTTTCAAAAACTTGGAACGTTCTCTCCTTTATAACAATTAATTACACAAATTACTGTTCAAAAATTAATTTACACAGGAACCAAAGGTCAATAAAATTATCTGAAGAGTTGTTTCAAATGATTGCAAATATCCAGTACATGTTGTTTGTTCATTTAGAATATAATATGCAACACAATATTTGGAACAAAATCGATCACTTCATAGCCAATACAGCCTTTGTTATATCTTTATCAAATAACCATATCATCTATTTCAGCCTTTGTTATATCTTTATCAAATAACCATATCATCTATTTCAAATATTGATTTTAAAGCAGTGGAATTTTTAAAAAATGCACGCGCTGGGGTAGTTGCAATGCCAATGGAGTTTTGAACGATTTTTAAAACGAAGGATGCTTCTGACAAACAAGTTAATGAAACAAGGACATCAAAGGTTTCATTTTTAAAATAATTATTTATCAAGTTCTATGAGATACAATGATCTTTTCAATATATACAATCTATCATTATTTCAAATGCAGACCAACGTTTTTTCACACTATTGTTATGTCATTAATTCTGGCCAGACTGAATTGTCTACTGGATTTTCCGTTATTTCCTGATCATGACAAGAATCACACGGCGGGTGTGACCGGTCGACAGGGATGCTTGTGTAGCTATACCTACGACACTTTTTTCACTGTTCAGTATATATTTTGTATTTATTTCTCTGGCATTCGCCAAGACTAGCAGTACTTGTACAGAGTTTATCTGACGTTTTTTATACCCCCCGCTTGAAAAGTGGGAGGGTATATAGTAATCGGGATTTCCGTCCGTCCGTCCGTCTGTTACGCTTTATCTCTGATCCGCAACTCCTCTTATACTACTGAGTGAAATTTAATGAAACTTTCACAGAATCTTTATTACATATTGCCATTGTGCACCTCCTATTTTACTTTTTTATTCGACACATATTTTAGGTTTCCCATAGCAAAACATGGACATTGCCATTATATGTTTACCTATGACGTCACATATAGAAGCTTCTGGATAACATTTAATAGGACGAGTTATTCCTCTTTACACATTACCGTAAAACAATATATAGCAACACATGGACATTATGGGAGGAGGGGGTATCATTTAGTGAGCTCATCGCTCACAGTACCTCTAGTTTTAATACAAACCTTTTAATGTTTTCTTATGTTAGGTAGTTTATTATCGTCTTTTGGTGTTGTGTAGTGATATACTGTATTTAGGGAATAACTATCTTCTAATTTGGTATTTGCGACCGTTAATGCTGATTTAACGGTCGCAAACTGAGTTTTACCGGCGACGCGTAAGCGGAGCCGGTAAAACGGTTGTTTGCGATCGTTAAATCAGCATTAACGGTCTCAAAAACCAAATCAGAAGATTAGTTATTCCCATTCTAATGCAATCCATGCATTTTGTTTGTTGTTAACGTCTTATTTTGTTGAATTTTGTTACATGAAATACGTCACGGAGCATTGTTTTTGCGTCGCTCTATTATGACGTCACAATGAAAAAGCTTTCACGCTCGTTAATGCTCGTTTTACTGCTTCAAACATCAGTGCATTAGCCAATCAAAACATGTTTTACAAAACAATTGCATTAGAATTGTTCTTTGACCATACCTTCACTTGCATTTAATCATTTACAAATTATGTTGAAGTGTTGCAATGTTCACAATCTGGCTGTAAACGTACTAATATTATAACAAACCTTTTTTCAGTGTCTTCTAGTGTTGTGAGGTGATATTTATGATCTGGCTCTATATACAAACTTTTTAGTGTCTCCTAGTGTTGTGTAGTGATATTTATGATCTGGCTCTATATACAAACCTTTTTAGTGTCTTCTAGCATTGTGTAGTGATATTTAGAGTCTTCTAGTGTTGTGTAGTGATATTTATGACCTGGCTCTATATGCAAACCTTTTTAGTGTCTTCTTATGTAGTGTAGTGATATTTATGATCTGGCTCTATATACAAACCTTTTTAGTGTCTTCTAGTGTTGTGTAGTGATATTTATGACCTGGCTCTATATACAAACCTTTTTAGTGTCTTCTAGCATTGTGTAGTGATATTTAGAGTCTTCTAGTGTTGTGTAGTGATATTTATGACCTGGCTCTATATACAAACCTTTTTAGTGTCTTCTTATGTAGTGTAGTGATATTTATGATCTGCTATTGTCAACAAATAGTTACGGAGCGCGAAAGTGTGCGGACGGTGTAAAGGAGCAGAGAAAGAAATAGCAAAAAACACAAGGAAGAAAACATCCAGACAGGTTTGGTCCATACAAACATGTTTAGTGTTGGGGCAAACTTCATTTATGAATGTATTTTAATTTCCGAAATCATAATACAAACTCTTAACCTGTTATCATTCATTGGTTATCAACAACATCCATGGAGCGATGCATGATACATGAGCAGTAGAGCTATGCTTGTTGGGAATACAAAATTTTCACGCACAAAAAAGGAAGATAAGTAAGTCAACATGCAGATTTACTATATCAGGTTCGACAAAAACTAGGCCTTTATGTAAAGAAAGAGGAACATTGATTGAACATGTTGAACTAACAGTTTCCGCCTATTAATTTGCCTGCATTTTACAAGGCAAAGATATTGAAAATTAATCTGATGTTTGTATATATTTACTAGTATTTGATTATCATTATTTGATGTTTGACGTTTGATACATTATTCGATGTTTGAGACATGACCTAAAATAACTCTTAAATTCCGGATTTTTACACAGTATCCGCTCCGAACGTTACATGTGGAAATAACCCGGATACTGTTACCATGACTTCACTCGAGTTACAGGCCGCAAAGGCTTTGGATGCACGGAAAAAAGGGAAGGTTAAAAAATAGAAATATAAAAGATAGCAACAGGTTTGGGGATCTTAATGCGTTTAATGTCAATGTTTGTATCTTATGTTTATAATTTTTACACAAAATAAAAATGGAAATAATCAAAATATCATTATTTATGCATTGTCATGAAATCAGCAAAATTTATAATTCCCCGAACTTCTTCACCTGAAGCGAAAAAAACCCAAACCTAGCTACTCTCTAGAATAATTTTTTATCTGTTTTTTTTCGTTTATAACACACATACTACTAGTATTAGCTGAATTTGAATTTGATAAATGTTTTATTTTTTCGTAAGCAATGAAGTTATTGCGCTAAAATACTACTGCTAGAATGACATTTCAAAATGTTCAGATAGTCCAAAGTGCTTTACAAAAAAGATATTTCCCATTGCAAAGGTAACAAAAACAACACTGGTTGAACAGCTACTAATGTCCCTGGTTTTGCCCATACTTGCAGTACACACAATTCATCAATTGGAAGATACTAGTAGTAGATTTATTTTATTGACTGATTGTTAGTGATCTTGTATTTTCAGTTGAATTTGATGAGCATGTCCCAAGTCACAAGTGCTAGTACGTGGTACAAGTTGCTAATGTCCCTGGTGTTGTATATGCTATAGACAAATCCAGTGAATTAAAAACTAATTTGAGGCACTCACCGATATAACTTCAGACTGTGACTTGTACTCAATCTTGGCTGTGATAGAGGCCAAAAAACAACACAGATTGAAGTATACTTGCCAGCAATACACGACTGAAGTTTATTTTATTGTCTGATTGCTAGTGATCTTGTATTTTCAGTTGAATACGATAAGCATGACTCACCAAGAGAGGTGTGTGCATTGTTGATGCACTCAAGTCACAGTCTGCAATAGGGAGTGCTTGTATGTGGTATACCAGTTGCTTATGTCACTGGTTTTGTCTATGTTATAGACAAACCCAGTGGATTAAAGAACTGATTTGAGCCACTCACTCATAAAACTTCAGACTGTGACTTGTACTCAATCTTGGCTGTGATAGAAGCCAACAAACATACAACACTAGTTAAAGTTTACTTGTAAGCAGAATTTATTGTGAAAATGGTAAGTTTTTTTTCTTCTATTTTTTGTTGAATATGACAATGAGCATGGCCCAACAAGAAGAATGTGTGCATTGTTCATGCAGTCAAGTCACAGTCTGCAATAGGGAGTTCTCTTGTATTTGGTATTCCAGTTGCTAATGTCCCTGGTTTTGTCTATGCTATAGACACACCCAGTGGATTAGAGAACTGATTTGAGACACTCACTCATACATCTTCAGACTGTGACTTGTACTCAATCTTGGCTGTGATAGAAGCCAACAAATAAACAACACTTACTGAAGTTTACTTACCAACAGTACCTAATTTTAGAATGTAAAGTTTTTATTTATTCTTCTAATTTTAGTTGAATATGATGATGATGAGCATGGCCCACCAAGAGAGGTGTGTGCATTGATGATGCACTCAAGTCACAGTCTGCAATAGGGAGTGCTTGTATGTGGTATTCCAGTTGCTTATGTCCCTGGTTTTGTCTATGCTATAGACAAACCCAGTGGATTAAAGAACTGATTGGAGCCACTCACTCATCAATCTTCAGACTGTGACTTGTACTCAATCTTGGATGTGATGGAAGCTAACAAACAAACAACACCAATTGAAGTATACTTGCAAGCAGTACCTATTTGGAAGATTGTAAGTTTATTTTTATTCTTCTATTTTTAGATGAATATGATGAGCATGGGCCACCAAGATTCGTTTGTGCATTGTTGATGCATTCAAGTCACAGTCTGCAATACGGAGTGCTTGTATGTGGTATTCCAGTTGCTAATGTCCCTGGTTTTGTCTATGCTATAGACAAACCCAGTGGTTTAAAGAACTGATTTGAGCCACTCACTCATAAATTTTTAGACCGTGACTTGTACTCAATCTTGTCTGACAGAGAAGCCAACAAGCAAACAACACCGATTGAAGTATACTTGCTAGCAGTACCTTTTTTGAAGATGGTAAATTTTTTTTTTATTCTTCTATTTTAGTTGAATATGATGATGAGCATGGCCCACCAAGAGAGGTGTGTGCATTGTTGATGCGCTCAAGTCACAGTCTGCAATAGGGAGTGCTTGTATGTGGTATTCCAGTTGCTAATGTTCCTGGTTTTGTCTATGCTATAGACAAACTCAGTGGAATAAAGAACTGATTTGAGCCACTGACTCATCAATCTTCATACTGTTACTTGTATTCAATTTTGGATGAAATAGATGCCAAGAAACAAACAACACTGGTTGAAGTATACTTGCCGGCAGTACCTATTTTGAAGATGGTAGGTTTATTTTTATTCTTCTATTTTTAGTTGAATATGATGAGCATGGGCCACCAAGATTCGTGTGTGCATTGTTGATGCAGTCAAGTCACAGTCTGCAATAGGGAGTACTTGTATGTGATATTACGGTTGCTAATGTCCCTGGTTTTGTCCATGCTATAGACAAACCCAGTTGATTAAAGAACTGATTGGAGCCATTCACTCATAAATTTTCAGACTGTGACTTGTACTCAATCTTGTCTGACAAAGATGCAACAAGCAAACAACACCGATTGAAGTATACTTGCCAGCAGTACCTAGTTTGAAGATGGTTAGTTTCTTTTTTATTCTTCTATTTTCAGTTGAATATGATGAGCATGGCCCACCAAGAGAGGTGTGTGCATTGTTGATGCGCTCAAGTCACACTTTGCAATAGGGAGTGCTTATATGTGGTATTCCAGTTGCTAATGTCCTTGGTTTTGTCTATGATATACACAAACCCAGTGGATTAAAGAACTGATTTGAGCCACTGACTCATAAATTTTCAGACTGTGACTTGTACTCAATCTTGTCTGACAAAGAAGCCAACAAGCAAACAACACCGATTGAAGTATACTTGCTAGCAGTACCAATTTTGAAGATGCTAGGTTTATTTTTATTCTTCTAATTTTAGTTGAATATGATGAGCATGGCCCACCAAGAGAGATGTGTGCATTGTTGATGCACTCAAGTCACAGTCTGCAAAAGGGAGTGCTTGTATGTGGTATTCCAGTTGCCAATGTCCCTGGTTTTGTCTATGCTATAGACAAACCCAGTGGATTAGGAACTGATTTGAGCCACTCACTCATAAAACTTCTGACTGTGACTTGTACTCAATCTTGGTTGTGATAGAAGCCAACAAACATACAACACTAGTTGAAGTTTACTTGCCAGCAGAATCTATTTTAAGCCAAAATAAAAACCGATTAAAGTAAAGTTGCCAAAAGTAAACAACTGGAAAATGGTAAGTTTATTTTAATATCTGATTGTCATTGATCTTGTATTTTCAGTTGAATATGATGAGCTCTGAGCAACAAGAAGAATGTGTGCATTGTTGATGCATTCAAGTCACAGTCTGCAATAGAGAGTGCTTATATGTGGTAAACCAGTTGCTAATGTCCCTGGTTTTGTCTATGGTATAGACATACTCAGTGGATTAAAGAACTGATATGAGCCACTCACTCATAAAACTTCAGACTGTGACTTGTACTCAGTCTTGGCTGAGAAAGAAGCCAACAAACAAACATCTCCGATTGAAGTATACTTGACAGCAGTACCTATTTGGAAGATGGTAAGTTTTTTATTCTTCTATTTTCAGTTTGATATGATGAGCATGGCCCACCAAGAAGAATATGTGCATTGTTGATGCCCTCAAGTCACAGTCTGCAATAGGGAGTGCTTATATGTGGTATTCCAGTTGCTAATGTTCCTTGGATTTCTCTATGCTATAGACAAACCCAGTGGATTAAGGAACTGATTTGAGCCACTCACTCATAATAATTCAGACTGTGACTTGTACTCAATTTTGACTGTGATAGTAGCCAAGATAAAAACTGATTAAGTAAACTTGCCAAAAGGAAACAAATAGAAAATGGTAAGTTTATTTTAATATCTAATTGTTAGTGATCTTGTATTTTTAGTTGAATATGATGAGCATGGCCCACCAAGAGAGGTGTGTGCATTGTTGATGCACACAGGTCAAAGTCTGCAATAGGTAGTGCTTGTATGTGGTATTCCAGTTGCTAATGTCCCTGGTTTTGTCTATGCTACAGACAAACCCAGATGATTAAAGAGCTCATTTGAGCCACTCGCTCATAATACTTCAGACTGTGACTTGTCGTCAGTCTTGGCTGTGATAGAAGCCAACAAACAAACAGATATGGTTGAAGTTTACTTGCCAGCAGTACCTATTTAGAAGATGGTAAGTTTATTTCTATTCTTCTAATTTTAGTTGAATATGATAGGCATGGTCCACCAAGAGAGGTGTGTGCATTGTTGAAGCACTCAAGTCACAGTCTGCAATAGGGAGTGCTTGTATGTGGTATTCCTGTTGCTAATGTCCCTGGTTTTGTCTATGCTATAGATAAAACCAGTGGATTTAAGAACTGATTTGAGCCACTCACACATAAAACTTCAGACTGTGACTTGTACTCAATATTGACTGTGATAGAAGCCAAGATAAAAACCGATTGAAGTAAACTTGCCAAAAGTAAACAACTGGAAAATGGTAAGTTTATTTTAATATCTGATTGTTAGTGATCTTGTATGATGAACATGGCCATCCAAAAAGAATGTGTGCATTGTTAATGCACTTAAGTCACAGTCTGCTATCGGGAGTGCTTGTATGTGGTATTCCAGTAGTGGCTAATGTCCCTGGTTTTATCTATGCTATAGACAAACCAAGTGGATTAAAGAACTGATTTGAACCACTCACTCATAAATTTTCGGTTTATGACTTGTACTCAATCTTGGCTGTGAAAGAAGCTAACAAACAAACAACACCGATTAAAGTATACTTGCCCGCAGAACTTATTTGGAAGATGGTAAGTTTATTTTTATTCTTTTATTTTTAGCTGAATATGATGAGCATGGCCTACAAAGAAGAATATGTGCATTGTTGATGCACTCAAGTCACAGTCTGCAATAGGGAGTGCTTGTATGTGGTATTCCAGTTGCTAATGTCCCTGGTTTTATCTATGCTATAGACAAACCCAGTGGATTAAAGAACTGATTTGAGCCACTCGCTCATAAATTTTCAGATTATGACTTGTACTCAATCTTGGCTGTGAAAGAAGCTAACAAACAAACAACACCGATTAAAGTATACTTGCCCGCAGAACTTATTTGGAAGATGGTAAGTTTATTTTTATTCTTTTATTTTTAGCTGAATATGATGAGCATGGCCTACAAAGAAGAATATGTGCATTGTTGATGCACTCAAGTCACAGTCTGCAATAGGGAGTGCTTGTATGTGGTATTCCAGTTGCTAATGTCCCTGGTTTTATCTATGCTATAGACAAACCCAGTGGATTAAAGAACTGATTTGAGCCACTCGCTCATAAATTTTCAGATTTTGACTTGTACTCAATCTTGGCTGTGAAAGAAGCTAACAAACAAACAACACCGTTTAAAGTATACTTGCCCGCAGAACTTATTTGGAAGATGGTAAGTTTATTTTTATTCTTTTATTTTTAGTTGAATATGATGAACATAGCCTACAAAGAAGAATATGTGCATTGTTGATGCACTCAAGTCACAGTCTGCAATAGGGAGTGCTTGTATGTGGTATTCCAGTTGCTAATGTCCCTGGTTTTATCTATGCTATAGACAAACCCAGTGGATTAAAGAACTGATTTGAGCCACTCACTCATACATTTTCAGACCATGACTTGTACTCAATCTTGGCTGTGAAAGAAGCTAACAAACAAACAACACCGATTGAAGTATACTTGCCAGCAGTACCTATTTTGAAAATGGAAAGTTTATATTTATTCTTCTATTTTTCGATGAATTTGATGATGAGCATGGCCCACCAAGAGACGTATGTGCATTGTTGATGCACTCAAGTCATAGTCTGCAATAGGGAGTGCTTGTATGTGGTATTCCAGTTGCTTATGTCCCTGGTTTTATCTATGATATAGACAAACCCAGTGGATTAAAAAACTGATTTGAGCCACAAACTCATAAATCTTCAGACTGTGACTTGTACTCAATCTTGGCTGTGATAGAAGCTAACAAACAAACAACACTTGTTGAAGTTTACTTGCCCGCAGTACCTCTTTGGAAGATGGTAAGTTTATATTTATTCTTCTATTTTTAGTTGAATATGATGAGCATGGCCCAACAAGAGAGGTGTGTGCATTGTTGATGCACTCAAGTCATAGTCTACTAGGGAGTGCTTATATGTGATATTCCAGTTGCTAATGTCCCTGGATTTGTCTATGCTATAGACAAACTCTGTGGATTAAAGAACGGATTTGAGCCACTCACTCATAATACTTAAGACTGTGACTTGTACTCAATCTTGGCTTTGATAGAAGCTAACAAAAAAACAACACCGATTGAAGTATACTTGCCAGCAGCACCAATTTTGAAGATGGTAAGTTTGTTTTTATTCTTCTATTTTAAGTTGAATATGATGAGCATGGTCCACCAAGAGAGGTGTGTGCATTGTTGAAGCACTCAAGTCACAATCTGCAATAGGGAGTGCTTGTATGTGGTATTCCAGTTGCTAATTCACCCTGTTTTTGTCTATGCTATAGACAAACCCAGTGGATTAAAGAACTGATTTGAGCCACTCACTGACAAAGTTTCAGACTATAACTTGTACTCAATCTTGGCTGTGATAGAAGCCAACAAACAAACAAAATCGATTAAAGTATACTTGCCGGCAGTACCTATTTGGAAGATGGTAAGTTTATTTAATATCTGATTGTTAGTGATCTTGTATTTTAAGTTGAATATGATGAGCATAGTCCACCAAGAGAAGTATTGTTGATGCACTCAAGTCACAGTCTGCAATACGGAATGCTTGTATGTGGTACTCCAGTTGCTAATGTCCCTGGTTTTGTCTATGCTATAGACAAACTCAGTGGAATAAAGAACTGATTTGAGCCATTGACTCATCAATCTTCAGACTGTGACTTGTATTCAATCTTGGCTGTGATAGAAGCTAACAAACAAACGACACTGGTTGAAGTTTACTTACCAGCAGTACCTATTTGGAAGATGGTAAGTTTATTTTTATTCTTCTATTTTTAGTTGAATATGATGAGCATGGGCCCCAAGATTGGTGTGTGCATTGTTGATGCAGTCAAGTCACAGTCTGCAATAGGGAGTGCTTGTATGTGGTATTCCAGTTGCTAATGTCCCTAGTTTTGTCCATGCTATAGAAAAACCCAGCAGATTAAAGAACTGATTTGAGCCTCTCACTCATCAAACTTCAGATTGTGACTTGTACTCAATCTTGGCTGTGATTGAAGCCAAGATAAAAACCGATTGAAGTAAACTTGCCAAAAGTAAACAACTGGAAAATGGTGAGTTTATTTTAATATTTGATTGTTGTGTGCATTGTTGATGCACTAAAGTCACATTCTGCAATAGAGAGTGCTTGTATGTGGTATTCCAGTTGCTAATGTCCCTGGTTTTGTTTATGCTATAGACAAACCCAGTGGATTAAAGAACTGATTTGAGCCACTCACTCATAAATTTTCAGACCGTGACTTGTACTCAATCTTAGCTGTGAAGAAAGCCAAAATAAAAACCGATTGAAGTAAATTTGCCAAAAGTAAACAACTGGAAAATGGTAAGTTTATTTTAATATCTGATTGTCATTGATCTTGTATTTTCAGTTGAATATGATGAGCTCGGCCCACCAAGAGAGGTGTGTGCATTGTTGATGCACACAGGTCATAGTCTGCAATAGGTAGTGCTTGTATGTGGTATTCCAGTTGCTAATGTCCCTGGTTTTGTCTATGCTACAGACAAACCCAGATGATTAAAGAGCTCATTTGAGCCACTCACTCATAATACTTCAGACTGTGACTTGTCGTCAGTTTTGGCTGTGATAGAAGCCAACAAACAAACAGCACTGGTTGAAGTTTACTTGCCAGCAGTACCTATTTAGAAGATGGTAAGTTTATTTCTATTCTTCTAATTTTAGTTGAATATGATAGGCATGGTCCACCAAGAGAGGTGTATGCATTGTTGAAGCACTCAAGTCACAGTCTGCAATAGGGAGTGCTTGTATGTGGTATTCCTGTTGCTAATGTCCCTGGTTTTGTCTATGCTATAGATAAAACCAGTGGATTTAAGAACTGATTTGAGCCACTCACACATAAAACTTCAGACTGTGACTTGTACTCAATATTGACTGTGATAGAAGCCAAGATAAAAACCGATTGAAGTAAACTTGCCTTCCTGGCACATAAAATATCGAAATTGTTAAGAAAAAATCATCTCGAGGCAAGGACCCCAGTGTATTAAATAAATACGTGGAATATTTAAACCCTTCTGTCAACAGGTGCCAGGATCTTATTATCAATGTATCATAGTTTATGTATATTTTCAAAATATAGTCTCGGGTCCTTTTTTGTGAAGAAAAAAATTACCATTTATAGTAAGCTCTATATAAAGTTTTAAAATACTAATACTTTATCTTTTTTTCATTTTTTAAAAAATCTATGCTTATTTGAATTCTAGCTAGCTTGGAAAAATCCTTTGAAAAGCTAATTAATAATGTTATTGAAGTCAATTTGATGCTCTGCATTAATTTTATATTACATTTTAAGCTGTTTTAAAACATTATTTATAAGATATTGTTTAAGAGATCTCTCTGAAAAAGAGGGCAAAAAGAGGAGGGGGGTATTGCTTGTCAGCGTTATGCTTTACAACCACAATAATAAATTATTTATAAATAAATCCAAGCTAATATAATTCTATCAAAATTATAAATTACCGGTAATCCTAGAAATCCGGGTTTTTTTAATTACTATATTTCATTTAATTTTGATATTTTTAGTTATTACATTTTTTTTTTGCTTTTTCACAAAAGTAAATTCCTTGAAAGAGTCCAAATTGCGTACTTTAGGCCTTTCAATAAAAAAAAATCGAACAAAGGGAGATAACTCGTCTATGAAGGAGGCATTCGGAAGTACTCGGAAATATTGGTTAATTTGCGTATGAAAATGACAGAGTTTGTTCCGAATGAGAATCGGTTACCAAGGAAGTAGATTCTATTGTCAACAAAGAGTTACGGAGCGCGAAAGTGTGCGGACGGTGTAAAGGAGCAGAGAAAGAAATAGCAAAAAACACAAGGAAGAAAACATCCAGACAGGTTTGGTCCATACAAACATGTTTAGTGTTGGGGCAAACTTCATTTATGAATGTATTTTAATTTCCGAAATCATAATACAAACTCTTAACCTGTTATCATTCATTGGTTATCAACAACATCCATGGAGCGATGCATGATACATGAGCAGTAGAGCTATGCTTGTTGGGAATACAAAATTTTCACGCACAAAAAAGGAAGATAAGTAAGTCAACATGCAGATTTACTATATCAGGTTCGACAAAAACTAGGCCTTTATGTAAAGAAAGAGGAACATTGATTGAACATGTTGAACTAACAGTTTCCGCCTATTAATTTGCCTGCATTTTACAAGGCAAAGATATTGAAAATTAATCTGATGTTTGTATATATTTACTAGTATTTGATTATCATTATTTGATGTTTGACGTTTGATACATTATTCGATGTTTGAGACATGACCTAAAATAACTCTTAAATTCCGGATTTTTACACAGTATCCGCTCCGAACGTTACATGTGGAAATAACCCGGATACTGTTACCATGACTTCACTCGAGTTACAGGCCGCAAAGGCTTTGGATGCACGGAAAAAAGGGAAGGTTAAAAAATAGAAATATAAAAGATAGCAACAGGTTTGGGGATCTTAATGCGTTTAATGTCAATGTTTGTATCTTATGTTTATAATTTTTACACAAAATAAAAATGGAAATAATCAAAATATCCTTATTTATGCATTGTCATGAAATCAGCAAAATTTATAATTCCCCGAACCAGTTGCTTATGTCCCTGGTTTTATCTATGATATAGACAAACCCAGTGGATTAAAAAACTGATTTGAGCCACAAACTCATAAATCTTCAGACTGTGACTTGTACTCAATCTTGGCTGTGATAGAAGCTAACAAACAAACAACACTTGTTGAAGTTTACTTGCCCGCAGTACCTCTTTGGAAGATGGTAAGTTTATATTTATTCTTCTATTTTTAGTTGAATATGATGAGCATGGCCCAACAAGAGAGGTGTGTGCATTGTTGATGCACTCAAGTCATAGTCTACTAGGGAGTGCTTATATGTGATATTCCAGTTGCTAATGTCCCTGGATTTGTCTATGCTATAGACAAACTCTGTGGATTAAAGAACGGATTTGAGCCACTCACTCATAATACTTAAGACTGTGACTTGTACTCAATCTTGGCTTTGATAGAAGCTAACAAAAAAACAACACCGATTGAAGTATACTTGCCAGCAGCACCAATTTTGAAGATGGTAAGTTTGTTTTTATTCTTCTATTTTAAGTTGAATATGATGAGCATGGTCCACCAAGAGAGGTGTGTGCATTGTTGAAGCACTCAAGTCACAATCTGCAATAGGGAGTGCTTGTATGTGGTATTCCAGTTGCTAATGTCCCTGGTTTTGTCTATGCTATAGATAAAACCAGTGGATTTAAGAACTGATTTGAGCCACTCACACATAAAACTTCAGACTGTGACTTGTACTCAATATTGACTGTGATAGAAGCCAAGATAAAAACCGATTGAAGTAAACTTGCCAAAAGTAAACAACTGGAAAATGGTAAGTTTATTTTAATATCTGATTGTTAGTGATCTTGTATGATGAACATGGCCATCCAAAAAGAATGTGTGCATTGTTAATGCACTTAAGTCACAGTCTGCTATCGGGAGTGCTTGTATGTGGTATTCCAGTAGTTGCTAATGTCCCTGGTTTTCTCTATGCTATAGACAAACCAAGTGGATTAAAGAACTGATTTGAACCACTCACTCATAAATTTTCGGTTTATGACTTGTACTCAATCTTGGCTGTGAAAGAAGCTAACAAACAAACAACACCGATTAAAGTATACTTGCCCGCAGAACTTATTTGGAAGATGGTAAGTTTATTTTTATTCTTTTATTTTTAGCTGAATATGATGAGCATGGCCTACAAAGAAGAATATGTGCATTGTTGATGCACTCAAGTCACAGTCTGCAATAGGGAGTGCTTGTATGTGGTATTCCAGTTGCTAATGTCCCTGGTTTTATATATTCTACAGACAAACCCAGTGGATTAAAGAACTGATTTGAGCCACTCACTCATAAATTTTCAGACTATGACTTGTACTCAATCTTGGCTGTGATAGTAGCTAACAAACAAACAACACCGATTAAAGTATACTTGCCAGCAGTACCTATTTTGAAAATGGAAAGTTTATATTTATTCTTCTATTTTTAGATGAATTTGATGATGAGCATGGCCCACCAAGAGACGTATGTGCATTGTTGATGCACTCAAGTCATAGTCTGCAATAGGGAGTGCTTGTATGTCGTATTCCAGTTGCTAATGACACTGGTTTTATCTATGCTATAGACAATCCCAGTGGACTAAAGAACTGATTTGAGCCACTCACTCATAAAATTTCAGACTATGACTTGTACTCAATCTTGGCTGTGATAGAAGCTAACGAACAAACAACACCGATTGAAGTATACTTGCCAGCAGTACCTATTTGAAGGATGGTAAGTTTATTTTTATTCTTCTAATTTTAGTTGAATATGATGAGCATGGCCCACCAAGAGAGGTGTGTGCATTGTTGATGCACTCAAGTCATAGTCTACTAGGGAGTGCTTTTATGTGATATTCCAGTTGCTGATGTCACTGGTTTTGTCTATGCTATAGAAAACCCAGTGCAGTAAAGAACTGATTTGAGCCACTCATTCATAAAACTTCAGACTGTGACTTGTACTCAAGCTTGACTATGATAGAAGCCAAGATAAAAACCGATTGAAGTAAACTTGCCAAAAGTAAACACCTGGAAAATGGTAAGTTAATTTTAATATCTGATTGTTAGTGATCTTGTTTTTTCAGTTGAATATCACGAGCATGGCCCACCATTCTTGATGCACTCAAGTCACAGTCTGCGATAAAGAGTGCTTATATGTGGTATACCAGTTGCTAATGTACCTGGTTTTGTCTATGCTATAGACAAACTCAGTGGATTAAAGTACTGGTTTGAGCCACTCACTCATCAATTTTCAGACTGTTACTTTTACTCAATCTTGGCTGTGATAGAAGCCAACAAACAAACAACACCGATTGAAGTATACTTGCCAGCAGTACCTATTTCAAGGATCATTAGTTTATTTTTTATTCTTTTTTAAGTTTAATATGATGAGCATGGCCCACCAAGAGATGTGTGTGCATTATTGATGCACTCAAGTCACAGTGGGCAATAGGGAGTGCTTGTATGTGGTATTCCAGTTGCTAATGTCTCTGGTTTTGTCTATGCTATATACAAACCCAGTGGATTATAGAACTGATTTGAGCCACTCACTCATAAAACTTCAGACTGTGACTTGTACTCAATCTTGGCTGTGATAGAAGCTAACAAATAAACAACACCGATTAAAGTATACATGCCCGCAGAACTTATTTGGAAGATTGTAAGTTTATATTTATTCTTCTATTTTTAGTTGAATATGATTAGCATGGCCCACTAAGAGAGGTGTGTGCATTGTTGATGCACTCAAGTCATAGTCTGCAATAGGGAGTGCTTATATGTGGTATTCCAGTTACTAATGTCCCTGGTTTTGTCTATGCTATAGACAAACCCATTGGATTAAAGAACTGATTTGAGCCACTCACTCATAATACTTCAGACTGTGACTTGTAATCAATCTAGGCTGTGATAGAAGCCAAAAAACAACACCTATTGAAGTATACTTGCCAGAAGAAAACGACTGGAAAATGGTAAGTTTATTTTAATATCTGATTGTTAGTGATCTGGTATTTTCAGTTGAATATGATGAGCTTGGCCCACCAAGAATAATGTGAGCATTATTGATGCACTCAAGTCACAGTGTGCAATTGGGAGTGCTTGTATGTGGTATACCAATTAATAATGTCCCTTGTTTTGTCTATGCTATAGACAAATCCAGTGGATTAAAGAACTGATTTGAGACACTCACTCACAAATCTTCAGACTGTAACTTACATTCATTCTTGACTGTGAAAGAAGCTAACAAACAGACAACACTGGTTGAAGTATACTTGCCAGCAGTACCTATTTGGAAAATGGTAAGTTTATTTCTATTCTTCTATATTTAGTTGAATATGATGAGCATGGCCCACCAAGAGAGGTGTGGGCATTGTTTATGCACTGAAGTCACAGTCTGCAATCGGGAGTGCTTGAATGTGGTATTCCGGTTGCTTATGTCTCTGGTTTTGTTTATGCTATAGAAAACCCAGTGGAGTAAAGAACTGATTTGGGCCACTCACTCATAAAACTTCAGACTGTGACTTATACTCAATCTTGACTGTGATAGAGGCAAAGATAAAAACCGATTGAAGTAAACTTGCCTAAAGTAAACAACTGGAAAATGGTAAGTTAATTTTAATATCTGAACATTAGTGATCTTGTATTTTCAGTTGAATATGATGAGCATGGTCCACAAAGAAGAATGTGTGCATTGTTGATGCACACAAGTCATAGTCCTCAATAGGAAGTGCTTATATGTGGTATTCCACTTGCTAATGTCCCTGGTTTTGTCTATGCTATAGAAAAACCAAGTGGATTAAAGAACTGATTTGAGCCACTTACTCATAAATCTTCAAACTGTGACTTGTACTCAATCTTGACTGTGATAGAAGCAAAGACACAACACCGATTGGAATATACTTTCCAGCAGTACCTATTTTGAACACGTAAGTTTTTTTTATTCTTCTATTTTTAGTTGAATATGATGAGCATGGCCCACCGAGAGAGAGGTGTGCATTGTTGATGCACACAAGTCACAATCTGCAATAAGTAGTGCTTGTATGTTGTATTCCAGTTGCTAATGTCCCTGATTTTTTTTATATTTGCTATAGGCAAACCCAGTGGATTAAAGAACTGATTTGAGCCACTCACTCATAATTCTTCAGGCTGTGACTTGTGTTCAATTTTGGCTTTGAAAGAAGCAAACAAACAACACGGTTTGAAGTATATCTACCAGCAGTATATGACTGAAGTTTATTTTATTGTCTGATTGCTAGTGATCCTTTATTTTCAGTTGAATATGATGGGCATGGCTCACCAAGAAAGGTATTTGCTTTGTAGATGCACTCAAGTCACAGTCTGCAATAGGGAGTGCTTGTATGTGGTATACCAGTTGCTAATGTCCCTGGTTTTGTGTAGCTAAAGACAAAAAACCAGTGGATTAAAGAACTGATTTGAGCCACTTATTCAAAAAACTTCAGATTGTGACTTGTACTCAATCTAGGCTGTGATAGAATCCAAGAAACAACACCAATTGAAGTATAGCTGCCAGCAGTACACGACTGGAAGATGGTAATTTGTTTGTTTTTTGTCTATCAGATAAAAACTTCAAAATGAGATAAACAGCTAAATTTTCTAGATATTTGGTAACTTAAATTTTCTTCATTATTCTTGATTTGTATTTTTTCTTTAAAAGAATATATCTATATAATATATTTTAATTAATGATATACTTTGTTTATTCAAAAAATTGTTATTTTTACATATGTTAACTTAGTAGTAGTAAAGTAGAATTTTTCCATCAGATTTAAGCACAAGTAGTATAGTTAAGTTAAGGTATTGTTTATATATATGATGTTCCACCTGTATATACATTTACATATATTCTTATGTAAAGAGTAATCAGAAAAGGTGTTAGTTATTGTATTATAGCATAAAAATATCCACATATTGATTCTTCTTCTCTGCAACTTCATCTAGCACTTTTTTTGGAAATAAAATTTTAACCCATAGTATAATAATAAAAATTAGTATAGAATGGGTTAAAAATTATTAATTTCCAAAACAAGTGCCCATGGAGAAAACCATGGAAGATATCTTGAAGAGTCTTTCAACATTGTATGTGCTAAATTATTTATACAAACTACTGAAAATCATGACCGTCATGTTTTGAATGGTTGAAGCTAGGACTTCTACTAAACACATAATATGCATTTTTGTGCCAATACCTTCTCTTGTCTATCAATACATTTGACCTTGGAGTGTGAAAATATTTTGAAAAAGTTTATTCTTGGTCATCATTTTTTAATGGTAAGAGCTAAAGCTTTTATATAATCCAGATATATAATATACCTTGTGGCAGGTCCTTTCCGTTTGGTACCATCAAATTTAACCCTTTACGATTGACATTGATTGATTGATTGTATATTGTTTAACGTCCCTCTCGAGAATTTTTCACTCATGGAGACGCCACCACTTGCCGACGGAGAGCTTTTGTCCTATACTCGGCACTTAGGGCCATTGAGCAGGGAGGGATCTTTTTTGTGCCAGCACCTACTGCGACACGGGACCTCGGTTTATACGGTCTCATCCGAAGGACCGGTCTCCACGGTCTCTTGTTGAAGATTGTAACAAAATTCCAGGTCTACCAACATTAATTTTTTGGTACTTCAGACCATGGTACATGGTACTTCTTCCACTTTTCTGCACATGCATACAATGAGGAAGAAGTAAAACAATATTTTCTTTCGTGTTGGGGCAAACAAAACATATTTTTTTAAATGTATTTTTCTCCATGTAATTCAAAAAAGATTTTTTGTATGAGGCTTTCGATTAAGTGATATCACTCTTTCAAATTGAAATGTTTTTTTCGTATCACAAATTCGAATAGGTAATATCACCTATTTGTATTTCTGACAACAATAAATAATGAATGCTCCCTAGACTTTCGACTATCTAGATTTCCATTGGAACCAAAAATATTCGGACTGCCCAGTTTTCACTTGTATTTTAGTCCAAGGCTTTTTAAATACTTCATGTTATGAATCCCTGTAAAGTTATATAAATCATTTGTCATGCATTTAAAAAGGTGATATCACCTATTCGAATAAGTGATATCACATTTTCGATAAGGTGACATACCAATTCAAATCAAATACGTGATATCATCTATTTGAATAGGTGGTATCACTTATTGTAAAAGGTGATATCACTTACTAGTATTCGAATAACCAATTCAAATCAAATACATGATATCACTTACTCGAATAGGTGATATCACTTATTCAAATTATTTATGAAATAACAACGGCTCCCAAGGCTATAGGTCTTTAAATACCAAAACAGCATCTCATATAGTTTTGAAACTTATCAGTATCTTTAATTGAAGCTTGTCTAGTGAATGTTTGGACAGTTATCCCTAGACCTGCTGATCAGCCACTCCTTCGTGTGACTGTTGTTGTGTATGTCCAATTATAATTCCTGTAGCAACAAATGCGAGGAAATAAAATATAAAATACATCCGGATTTTCCAGATGTTTTTTTTCACCCATTTCTGTAATCATTTTTAAAAAAAAATTCTTAAAATTAGATCATTTTAGCAGATTTCTCCAATTTACTAGTATGATCAATTCGTTCTTATAAGTTGAATTCTTGAATTAATGCAACTTTCACTGCACTTGTGGGATATAAACATTATAATGCACATCCTGTTGATTCCGTAAACTATACCTTGAAATATATCCCTGGTATGTAATTGCAATCATTGGTTCGTGAAATATGTTGAGAAGGACCTACCTTGTTTATTAAAAGATAAAATGTTGATGTGACCTGATTTTGAACAGGATATTTTTGCACATATGGAAATAATAAGTAAGAATCTTTGTAGTTCTACAAAAATCCAACTTCGTACAATAAATAAACTAGAGGAACTGTGGCCACTGAGCTCACTGAATGATACCTCACCTCTCGTATGATTATTTTGGCAAAGTCTGCGTTTTGCTCAGGGGAACCAGGAATAAGTGTCAGATCTAGAAGTAAAAAAAGGGTCACGATGGCATTATGAAATACCCTGGTAAAGAATCTGAAAGTATCATTAAATTTGTTTCAGTGGTATAGGAGGAGTTGCGGATAAGAGCTGGGTACCCCAAAGTGTAACTGACGCGTACATCTGTACACATTACAGAGTGAATGAAATTTAATTAATAAGACAATTAATAAGACAATTGGTGCTAGGGCTTTGATATTTCACATGTTGAAAATACCTTTTAATTCTGTAATTCTTTTTTTACCCTTTTATCTTAGAGGTTTCCAACCTTTTTAAAAATTTGACCTTAGCCATAACTTTTGAACAGTAAGTTCTAGGTCTTTAAAACCCCACAAGTATATTCCTTGTGACAAGACCTCCCTTTGGGTAATTGATGGGTACCATCAATTTTGATATTCCACTAACTTGATTTTGATCTTGGACTTTGACTTGCGCCATAAGCTGCCATACAGGGAAATTAGTGTTTCACATACACATCTTGTTCTTTCATCAAAAAAAGTACGTGAATTAAATTTTCCGAAATAGTCTCTTAAAATACGCAATTAAATTTAGAAGAGATATATATGTATGTATGTGTTAATCTGTAAATCCTTTTCTTAGAATTTTGATCTTTTTTTAAGCACTGGAGTACTGGTGCAGAATGCGGCGGGTATTTTACTATTTATTTTCTAAGAAACAAGGATGTATAACAAATATTTATTTAAATAATTGAACTTCAGCCGAATTCTTTGTAATCTAACTTTTGTTAACTAGTACGCATAGAAAAGGTTGGTAATTTCTTTGGATAATGTTCTTAAGCATGGTATGTATTAATCACTTATTTATCAGACGTATCAATTTATAATCTTCTCAAAGGTAAAGGAAAAGGTAAATTCAACAGAAGTCGCATTTATCATAATTATGAATTTACATTATTATCAAGCAGTTACTACAAACATATACTTCTGGATCAAATTTGAAAGAAATTCGCCGTAAGGGTGTGGCGAGAGAGGGAGGGTGTGTGTGTGAAGAACTCCATAACTAGAATCTGAAAACACATTTATCAATCAAGCAATTATTTAAAGTCACTAACTGTCAATTACTCGAAAAAAAAATATCGAATGTCTTTTACTCGAAAAAATCATAGAGGCCTACATCTACAAGTACAATCTTAATACTCCAAAAGAGCGTTCTAGAAACAAAAGTTGTATTGGCTTTGCAGGATAAGTCCATTACTTCTTACGGTTGATTGATTTATTTTCCCTTTTCCTCTAACCTTTTCATCGATTAGTTTCATCAAAGGTTCGAATGGACAATGACATGATTTAAAAATATATATTATATATATATAGTATTTGGTTTATGCATTATGTCTCTTAATGAAAATTATCCCAGACAGATATAATACATGTAATGGATCAGTATTATATTTTCATTACAGAATTCGCACCCACTGTTTCTCATTCTCGTAATACCTATCTCCATAGAAGGATTCGTCTGTGTGAATAACGCTTACTGCATGACGTCTCTTATAGTCGAAAACGCGTTTACAATGATTGATCAGTCTAAGGGAATGGTCTATGCCAAAAAAAGATCATTGTATCCAGTAGTCGGAGGGGAGCCTGTTGATCTAATGAAAGTAATAACTGCTGATGGGTGGAATACCACAAGACCGCTCATAACCGTGAATGGAACTATGCCAGGACCTTCAATCTTTCTCTACCAGAAACAGACGATCACCATTATAGTAAAAAACAACTTGGTAAACGAAGGCGTCACCATTCACTGGCATGGGATAGACCAGCTCGGCTCGCCTGCCATGGATGGAGTAGCTTTTGTAACGCAGTGTCCCATTTTACCAGGACAGTCTTTTAACTATACGTTTCAGCCTCGTTTTAGTGGTACTTATTAGTATCATTCCCATATGGGCAACCAAAGAGATATGGGATTGTATGGCGCCTTTATCGTTTTAAAGAGGGACAATAAGATACCAATTCAACAGCAACACATAATCCAGCTAATGGAATGGAATCATTTGTATGACCCAATAACATTGCTCCTAGCAAACACAAAGGGGAGGAAAAAAGATAGCAGTTCAATTTTAATGAATGGGAAAAGTGAGTTTGGTAGCAACATGGCGCCACTGGAAAGTTTTCGCGTTGATAAGGGAGATAATCATGTTTTCCGACTGATAGGAGCAGGCTCCGAAGAAACACTTCTTTTTTCTGTACCTGGCTTACGCCTTATTGTAACAGAGACCGATGGCTATAAAATTGAAGAAACAACAGTCGATAGAATTATCATATATCCTGCAGAAAGATATGATTTCCAACTAGATCTGCGGTATGCAAGTAAGGGAACTTATAATATAACAGTGCATCTCCTCAAAGGGAAAGCACTCCAAGTACTCGATACGCCTCTGGGTCACGGTTACATCCACATAAGCAATAAGCAGTCTTTAAGAACTTACACATTAAACAGGCAATATGAAGTAATTCTCAACTGCCCTTTCAAAGAATATCCCCAACACTCAAGTTTTATTTGTCTTCCAGTCTCTACCCTTAAATCAAGGAAACCTGATTCCGGATTTGAATTCGATTTATTTCTAGTGAAAAGAACGGATGACGTTTACACTCATTTCTTGAACTTTGGGTTCCCTGAACATTCGTCTATTAACGGTAAAAAATTTATTTGGCCCCCTGTTTCCGCTCTTTCACAACCTTCAGAGATGGACACATCATGTTCGGGATGCGGTGAAGAGACATCTTGCGAATGTTCACATTCTTTAAATCTCAAATCAGGATCCGAGAACATCATGATTCTATCTAATTTAGGTACAGGAATTTCAAGAACACATCCGGTGCATATGCATGGTCATACATTCGAAGTTTTGAAAATGGGATTTCCATCTTTTTCCTTGGATGGCATGGATTTGTTTCCAAATGAAGATATCCAATGTAGCGAAAGAATGCCTAACAATGACAGTCAATGTAATAGCGCCAGATGGAGAAACCCATCCTGGAATAACTATAAAAAGATCCCAGGGATAAACTTTTTTGACACTGTTCGCAAGGACACCATAATAGTTCCTCAGGGAGGATACACCATCATCCGAATACGAGCCACCAACCCGGGGGTCTGGTTCATGCATTGTCACATCGACCCGCACATGATCAAAGGAATGGCGCTAATGCTGAACGAATCTTTTGAAAATATCAAAGATCTGCCTGAAGGACTACCGACATGCCATAGCTTCAGTAATAATAAATCTCTCAAGACACAAGAAACAGTCTTCAGGATCCCTTCAATAACATCAAACGGTAACAGTAAGAGCATTTAAAAAAAAAACTAGAGGTACTGTGAGCAATGAGCTCACTAAATGATACCCCCCCCCCATATGAATATCATAGCAGTGTCCATGTTTTGCTCTGGAAAATCCAAAATATACGTCAGATTAAAAAGTAAAATAGGAGGTGCACAATGGCAATATGTAATAAAGATTCTGTGAAAGTTTCGTTAAATTTCACTCAGTAGTATAAGAGGAGTTGCGGATAAGAGATGGGTACCCCAAAGCGTAACAGACGGACGGACAGACGGACGGACGGACGTACGGACGGACGGAAATCCCGATCACTATATACCCTCCCGCTTTTCAAGCGGGGGGTATAATAAATATTGAAATAGAGAAAAATCTAAATAAACAATAATTTTCACATGGTAAGAATTGCTGTAATTATTTCTAAATGGGATCTATAATGTTTTTTGATGCTTCAGTGTCTATAGATTCCATGGTTTCTACACCTTCAACCAACTCCTCACTCATTTCTTCTGTTCGTTTCTTGAATTTGATCATGTTGATCTTGCATGTTCTTACAAGAAACATACAAGTCAGAATAAGGGCCACGGAGAGAAAACCGATGATAACTCCCAATACAGCTATAACAGGACCATCACCTAAAAACACAAATAAGAATAAAATATCTATATTTGATACAAATCATTAAATACATTTTAAATTACAAGCTATTGCAGAAGAAATACCAATGAAATGAGATTTTTCTTGTTATACCCCCCGCTTGAAAAGTGGGAGGGTATATAGTAATCGGTATTTCCGTCCGTCCGTCTGTCTGTACGTCTGTCCGTCCGTCCGTCTGTTACGCTTTTTCTCTTATCCGCAACTCCTCTTATACTACTGAGTGAAAGTTAATGAAACTTTCACAGAATCTTTATTACATATTGCCATTGTGCACCTCCTATTTTCCTTTTTTATTCGACACGTATTTTAGGTTTCCCAGAGCAAAACATGGACATTGCCATTTTTTGTTTACCTATGACGTCACATAATAGAAGCTTCTGGATAACACTTCATAGGACGAGTTATTCCTCTTTACACATTACCGTAAAACAATATAAAGCAACACATCTACATTATGGGAGGCGGGGGGTATCATTTAGTGAGCTCATTGCTCACAGTACCTCTAGTTTTTTATTTAAATTCATTACTTTTTTTTACTGTATGAAGATAAAAAATCATTACCTTAATTGTTCGTTTTCTATAATTTGTAGATTCGTAGACATAGATACCGAATATTGTAATCTTTTCCATTATAGCTGACCTTTTTAATCTTTGATAACATAAGAGACACAAAAATTATCATGAAAAAATATTAAAAATATCATTTTTATGACTTTTCTTCTTTAAGGACATACGCAACGTACCCCACCTACTGATAATTTTTCAAGATATTCTAAATTTAAACTTACAATACCATTACATGTGCACAGACAAATAATCAGCATGCGTTACCAGGGGTTTTGAAAAGATATCAAACTGTTAAATGTTTTGCATTATTTAAAGAAAAATGTACAAAAATTACAAAGCATAAATTCCAGATTTTTTTTCATCAAAAATTATTTTAGAAGAGGTGTACAAATCCATATATAAACATGAGAGGTATTGCACAGGGGTCCTTCATTTGGTGGAACTCTCCAAGGAAGAATCCAATAAAGTTCAAACTACATTGCGTATGACCTTAAATCACGGTGAGAGTATCAAATGTTCTTTTAACCTTGACCTTCACAATGGCATATGAGTTAGCCATTTATTACAAATAATATTTCCATTTCTATTACATGTAATTTGTTTTCTCTGTGATAAATCTTTGAAAGTTAAAGAAGTTGATTTTTCGATCATTCTACCGGAATATAAATTTCGCCAAGCGATTGGTCAGGAGCTAAGGACGTCTAATATGCATGTAAACCTCGTGCGGCTGTGTTTGACAGTGGGCGGGGACTATTTAAATTGACATTGAAAGCCTCTTGTGATTAAATCTATAAGTTATAGTTGGAAACGTGGGATAATTTATGCATAACTGGCTAGACAGTGATTTCTTTAATAAAATTTGATTTAAAAAAAAAAAGTGCATATAGTTGAATATATCTCTAGTCAATATGCATCATCATATGAATTAGTTTAATAAAATATTTTGATTAGTTTATTGGAAACAGAATGTGCACAACTTTTTTTCTAAAATGGGGTTATGGGAACAGAAAAAGTCAAAAAATGTTGATGAAATTGAATGACTCTCATCACTATGGAATTGATAAAAATCTTGAAAGAAGTGTACTTGTTTTGAAATTGGACCAAAACTGCAAAAGAAGTCTAATTAGCATTTTGAAAAGTTGTTTACAGATAGACAGAGGATGGAACCCTACTTTTGACATTGGGCCTAGGAGCTAAATATTCTAGCATTTTTGTGTGTGACAAAATCCGTGTACTGTGGACCCAATATCATACATACTTCATTCAAAAACTTGCCACATGTGCAGATACATTGAAACTTGAAACAAATTTCCAGGTTACGAATTTATTTTGAACAAATTTAATTCTTCACAAAACAGGTGAAAATACTTATTACTGTAAGTTATTGTTGTCCTACTTTTTGAGAAAAATAATTTTTCTTTTTATGTATACTAATATCAGATTCCTCATTTAAAATCGTGCCCTTCTAGCGATCTAATATCTGTCCCAGGGATCAAAATTCATCCACACCATATTGGGACAGTTTAGCAAAGATAGTCCCCATGTTCTTTTTAGTTTTTTTTTATGCGCCCGGATCCTGTCTGTCTGTCTGTTTGTCTGCAAACTTTAACATTTGCCATAACTTTTGAACCATGAGAGATAAGGACTTCATATTTGGTATGCATACTCCACTAATGAAGCTCTTTCAAATGACATTAAAGTCAATGACATGACCTTGTGACCTTGACTGTGACCTATATGCTTAAAATAGCTTTTTTTCTTCAAACTTTAATCTTCACCATAACTTTTGAACCATGAAAGATAGAGACTTCATATTTGGTAAGCTTACTTCACTCATTAAGCTCTATTGAATAACACCAAGGTCGTAACCTTGACTCTGACCTTTCTGCTAAAAATAGCTTTTTTGAACGTTATACATAACTTTCGAACCATGGGAGATAGGGACTTCATATTTGATATGCATACTCCACTAATCAAGTTCTTTCAAATAATATCAAGGTCAATGACCTTGACATTAACCTTTTATGCTAAAAATAGCTTTTTTCGAACTTTGTTCCATTGGGCGCATAGTGTTTCACAAACACATCTTGTTTTTTTTTTTTAAAACTTCATTCTCTGTATATCTTGTATTTCATTCTCTTGACTCCTTACCTAGACACTGGGGCTGTGATTTAACTAACCTGATTCTCCACTGTTTGAAGTTATTTCTTTATTTATACAAAACTATTGTATCCCTGCTTTCACTGTAAAAATTCTCTCTTATAACATTTGATAAACCTTCTTATAGATTTTGTTCGTATATAATGCATTTGAAAAGACACTTTTCAATTGGATAGTTTATTCTAGCCTTTGGCTCATGCAAGCTAAAAATCTGAACAATTGATTTGCAATTCTTGTTTTCATTACTTATAATTTCAATAGATTTTCAGATTTATGCATTATATTTCCTGCTATAAGAAACTCATCATAACACTATTATGACAGAAATATCTATGCTCAAATTGAGTATCCAAGATTTAACAATTACTCAAGTTTGAAGATACATGTTTAAATGAATGTTATCTTGAATGCTTAGACAGATAGGAAGCAAGTACACTGTATTAAAAAATTGTAAATACATGTGTATGAGGAAATTGACAGATCTCTTAATGAAGCACTTCCAAAAAGAAGAGCACAGTCAATATAATGTTAAGTGTTAAGGAAATAATTGACTAATTCTGTCCAGATAAGGGGGCTGAAAAATCAATCCTCTCTTTCTTTCCTTCTTAGAAAAGCAGGGAAACTCCACTATAGTTGGCTTCTTTGGACGTCCTTTGAAGATGCGAGACTCTTGCAGCTTGGCATCTACACACTGTCCTGCTTCAGGATGCACACAGAGGTGCAGCGTGTTAAAAAGAGGCTCATTTACCGGTAATGTCTTCAGTCCCCTTTTCTGTAATTTCTAACATGATCTTCCCACCTGTTGCCTGTCAAAAACATTAGATTCAGTTGCAAACATCACATGCAATAAACACGCAATATACAGTAGGAATGTCAGTGAATATTTGAATATTCATTTGAAGGGTTGAAATTCAAATATTTTGAATTTTCATATTTTTTTTTATACATGTATTCTGCAGAGATAAAATGATTAATCATTTTATATATCTTACCGACTTTGAACTTTTCACCAACATGACCTCTCTAACATTTTGTTTCTGGTCCCTGGCAAGTGAGAGGAGCAGTCGATTGTGGGGGACATGTGACCATGTCTTACCCAGGCTGATTTTTCCATCCCCTGTTACATTGTTGACAATCTGAATTATTGTACAGGAAAAAAGAAAACTGGTGTCATCATTCTAATAAGGATTAAATAGACATCCAAAATGCAATGGAAAGACAATCGGTTAATTCCATTTTTAGGGTGATTTTCTTAAGGATCTGTTTTGCTTTCATGAATTTTGAACACCTAAGGATCTGTTTTGCTTTCATGAATTTTGAACACCTCGAACTAAAACCATGATAAGTTGTGCTATCTAAATTAAAGAATATTTGATAAAATCAATAATATTAAGAATTGTGTAAATTTGTCTTGCATGTTGTATATATACATGTAATTCATTCTATTTTCTGTCATTTGATGAACTAAAACCATGATAAGTTGTGCTATCTAAATTAAAGAATATTTGATAAAATCAATAATATTAAGAATTGTGTAAATTTGTCTTGCATGTTGTATACATGTAATTCATTCTACTGTATGCATTTGATGTTTTGACTGTATGACAACAAACTCATGTCACATAAAAAAGAGAGGTTTTTTTTCTCTTGTTGTTGGAAAAAAGCATACCAGTACAGCTAAATTGAAGTCTGCAGCCAGACGTTTGATTTTCAGAGAAAGCTGAACCATAAGACCATGTCCTGCAAAAAAAATGTTTAGAAAATTTTCAGTGAGAATAGCATTTGAAATTTACATACATCACAAAGGAAAGACATTTAAATCGGTCAACTTTATCACAAAGATTTTATAAAGACCCTCTTCTATACACTTATTCAATTTTCATTTTTTTTTTGACATTGAGAAAATTATGTTATATAAAGGTATAAAGTACTTAGTTTATCTATAACTTTTGATATTATAGGTACAGCAAAATGTTTCTCTTACTTCAGTGGAGAAAATACATGTAAATAAAAAGATATAGCTCTTACCATCCATCTGCTGTCCACCCAGGAAGGGGTAGATAACTGCTGTAACACTGTCCACAATGATTAGCTTGACCAGATCATAAAATGGGTCATCCTGTTTAATCAAGTATAGCAATGTTTACCTAATATTATACTGTACAGTAGCTTTCAAAATTGATCACAAATTTATTTTGATTTTCTGATTCATGAAAAGGAAATTGGAATAAAAGTACAACCTTTTTAATCATATTTTCCTTGACTGTTTCCAATGCTGACATAAGTTGAAATATATCATGTGCCTCCAAAACTTTGACTGACTGCAGGATATGCTCTAAATTCTTAAAAACATGAAAATCATCTTACAAGCTGAAAATGAACCGCAATCAATACATTAAATTGCTCAAAAGATATTAAAATCTAATATGTGTAACTTTACAATGTTAAAGTGATATGATTATTTAAGTTTGTATTCTGATTCTGTCAATTATATAAGAAAAAAATATATCAGTTAAGACAAACTAATAAAAAACTTCAAAATATTAGCTGTCTTAACTGTCTTGCACAGTGAAATGGATGAAACTAGTAAACAGAATTTTTCTTTCATTTGAAAAATCATTCTATGCATTCAGAAAGCATGCCTTCCACTGTTGTTGAGAAGTGATAATAATGATATAATCTGGTGAATTTAGAAGTTACTAATCTAATTCTTACTTCCTCTCCGTACTGAGCCTCAGCGATTCCAGCGAGTCTGTCCGCAGAGAACCCGCCACACGTGTCAATGTACACGATGTTCTGCTTCGCTGTACTCACCGCGGAAACACAGCAACTCAGGCAAAACTAGGAGACAAATTTGTTTATTTTCTTAATGTAATCAATGGCATTTATGAAACACATTTTGATTGGTCAATTTACTGGTGTTTGAGGCATCAGAATAATCAATTATGAAAATGAAAGCTTTTGATTGTCACGTCAGAATATACATCAACACAAAAACACAACACCCTGTGACATATTTCATGTTGCAAAACTCAACAAAATAAGAAGTGAACATTGAACAAATGCATAAATTGCAAAATAAGAAGAGAAAAACTATCTTCTTATTTGGTATTTGCGACCATTACTGCTAATTTAATGGTTGCGAATATCTATTTTACTGGCTTCACATTAACGGTCACAAATAACAAATTAGAAAATATAAATGTAGTTATTCCCAAATTCAATCATAGCGGCTGCCAATTTTGACCACAGCACAGCTGGTGACAGCTTGTTTAATTATTTTATACATTTTTTTTAATTCTCTTAAAATGCACATGTCTATAACCACAAATATACATATGTATCATGTGTATTGTGTTGCAATATAAATGTATCAAGGTATAAAATCCAGGTTTTGAATTATCCAGTGCCCTGACTTACCTGTGTTTTACCTGATGATATTTCCCCAGCCACCTCTGTAATTTCTGACGAGTACAGTCCACCTTCCAGTAAATCATTTAACCTAAAAATGAAATCAACAATTAAGTATTCAAAATAAAAACAATGTTTTTTTGGAGATCATATAACTCACAAAAATGCCAAGAAACTCATTCAATTGTAAAAAAGAAAATTTCTGAGTGAAATGCATGTCTACATCACATATTTCAATTAAGATTCTAAAATATCTAATTATCGTTTGCAGCTAACTGTAAAATTTCACGTTACATCACGATCTAGTTCAAAGCTGCACACAAGGTAAATTGTACACGCCTCCTAACCGCAAGCTTTACGAGTAGGGCTGGGACGATACAACTTTTTCTATATCTATTACGATATTTGAGCCACAATATGATATGTATCACGGTATGTTTAATTGCTTATAAAATCTTTTTTTGCATTGAAATAAGCAAATTATTTCTTTGCAAATGAGAATAATTTATTCAAAATAGTTGTTTATATATTGTTAAACAAAAACATTTTACTCAAGTGGTGTTAATTATTATTTATTTCATATCTATATTTACATTTAACTTATTTATATTATATATTAAACCCCAAATGTTAAATAAACAAAGAAAAGCAGAAGTCAGATTTTTTTGGCGATATTTCGATATTTTTTCAAATGTATCGATATGTGTATCGTCCTCACATATATCACAATATATCGATTTATCCTCCCAGCCCTTTTTACGACTGGAACTCTCTTCTTATCCCTGATTGGTTGCTCGTGTAACAGACTATTTCAATGTTGATAATTTGAGTTGACCAATCACGTGAATTGTGTACCCTGGATGCATCTGACGAAAAAGATAGTGAAGTAACGTGAAACTTTACAGTTAGCTGCAAACAATAATATTGTGGTGGTCAGCCGTGTTCAATTCCTGGTGGCCAGATAGCTCAGTCGGTAGAGCACCTGACCGGAGATTCAATGGATTCAGGTGCGAATCCTGGTCTGGTCCTCTGCATTTTCTCCTCTCCACTAACATTTAATGACAGGTGAGAGGCCTGCCAGGAATGAGCCTGGGTTGGGGTCTTTGAGGGACGAATCCAGGTATGGTCTGCTGCATTTTTCTCAACTCCCATTATATTATCGAATAGAATATAACACATCCGAAATGTACCTTAACCCCTGGGGACATTGCCTGCATGTTTTGACAATTTTTTTTTGTTTTTAATTTTAAGCATACAGTAACACTAAATTTTGGTCACAATTAGCATATGACATCTTACACCACTCCACTTAGTATGCTCATTTTGTAAAAAATTATCCCTCACACATTCAACAGGTGCCAATGTGTTTTTCTTATTTTTTACATACATCAGTATTTTATGACATGTTGATACAATATGTCACGATTTGATAGCCTATAAATTACTTATTAACTGGTGTTGGTATGATAGATGATGAGGCAATGGTTGTCTGGTAGAAGTCTGCACAATTCACTGGGAATGTAGAAAGCTGGGCTAGTAGAAGTCTTCTGATGACTACAAGATCCTGTAAACAAAAAATCAATTATAAGGAACTTAAACATGTTAAAGCAACAATATCATTATTAAGCTACAAAATGTACCCAATAAATGTTACCACTGAACACTATAATTGGCAGGATGTGTTACACTGTATTGAGCATTAGCATGTAAAAAAAATAATTATACATTTAATTTACTATAAACATTATATATGTTCTAAGTATAGTAGATGTACATTTTTTTAAACAATTAGGATTGGGAGTGTCTATGATATCAAGCAACTGTTGAACAAAATGTTCAATATGATACGGTATTTTACAATGCAATGATAAACATGTACATTATATCAAAACGCCTTGTAAATTATTAATGCAAAAGTTTGATAAAAAAGTTAGTGTTTTATAACTCAATCATTCATCATAATACAAATGTATCTGGCACATAACGGACAATATGTAGAGGTACTTGCCTTATACGGTATCGTAGTCTCTTGAGCAATATGTTCCATGTCCATCCTTACAAAATCCACAACCGTTTTAATACCTGCTGATTTAAGTTTACGAGCAACATCTTCTGTTATGTGCGAACATAAATTCTTGCGAATGGCAGACATGATTGTTGTTTTTGTTTTTTGGCGCCAAATTAGTTTTGTCACTTTCGGTTGGAAAATCAAATTCCGGTATAGTCCAGGTGCCTGACCAAGACCAAAAATCTTACGGTAGTTGATTGTGAAATTTTGCAATAATTAACGGATTCTGTTTCAGAATTCTAGCATACAATTATCTTACAACACATATTTTACAAAGATTAAGATCACTTTGTTAAATTTTTGGTTTAATATAAAACTATAAAATAGTAAAAATATTTGATGGGTTATTTTTGAAAAATAGAGAACATTTCAGAGAATGTAAAAATCTCGGTATCATCTATTTTTTATATTTTCAAAACTTTACCTCTCTGAAAAAAAAACAAAACTTTTTTCTAAATATTCTATACCGTACGTGGTCAAATGTTTTCATATAATGATGTTGTCACTTTAGTAAGTAAGTAAGTCACTTTATTTGCTTTAAAAAAAAAATCAATTCTTATTTTTAAAATATACCTTTAAAATTCATATTTGTAGTATTGGAAACTTCAGTATAAAAAAAGTTTCTATCATAATGTGCATTTTCGTCTTACTAGATAGTAATATGACTAAAAGTAAAACAATACACATTTTCTCATTTTTACGGTAGTTTCATGTACATGTGGTCTAATAAAACATTAAGATACTGAAATCAGAAATGTCTCTGCATGCTGTAATTTTTCTTTCTTTCTGATTTTATTTCTCTCATATAAGCAAAGTCTTTTGAGTCTTGAATTTGTTTATGTTCTCTATTTGGTCAAAATTGTCCTCAAAATATTTGCAAACCTTATGATTTTTAAAACAACAAAAAAAGAAAGATGTTAACTATAAAGGTTAGGCATACTCCCAAACAAATCTTGATATAGGGACCTAGCTGGGAAAAAAGTGGTTGGGAAAAAAGAGGTTAAAATCACTTCTAACAATTACAAGATAAAAAAACCCTGAAATTCTGATGAAAAATTTCAAGGAATATACAAGTAAAAAATAAGCTCACTGCTGTTCAAGAAAATAAGTTTGACAGGGCATTTTATAATTTCTGACTCGAATGCAAAGCTTAAAATTAATCTTAAAATTATTGAAAATTGGGAGAGGACCTGCCTATTCTTATTTATAAGTTAGGAGCTTTGCCTCCCAGGTTAAAATCCTTTGGAGGCATTTTATATAAGGCTACATTTCATTCTTAAAATTCAGAGGATTTCATCCCATGCATCCAACATGATTTTCCCTGGCCCTCTTTGGATCCCCCAAGCCCCCTTGTCTAAAAAAAAAATGGATCCCCTCCTTCTGAAATTCCTGGATCTGCTCCTGTAGCACCATATTCTACCACTGAATACATTCATAAACTTGTTCATACATAGTATACTAACTGTGATGATGTATTTTATACATGCACAAAAAAATTGCTTACCATACCAGAAACATAATTTTTTAATTTTGAAGATTTTATCACTCGAAAAATGAAAAATGTATTTAATGCTGATGTTAATAAGAGTAATGCCTCCTTATCTTGAACCTACTGAATGGGACCAAGAAAAACTTCCTACATATTCAAGGAATCCAGATTTCCAGGTAAAATACTTAAAAGAATAAGGGGTTGAGATTTCCAAATAACTTCTACATATATCCATGATAATTATGATATAAGCATTCCAGATACTGAAGTTCAATTGTAAATTTTATTTATCTTTACAAAATTTATCTTAAACAAGTTCCTAGTAATTTTGGAACAATTGTTTTTAGTTTTGAAAATTGCTAAAAGAAAAAGAAAAAGAGCCATTCAGTCACATCTTTAATTTAGAAAAAATAATACAGCATTCATAAAATCCAAATATTGTATAAACCAATTACAATATAAAAGATCATCACTCCCAGTTCTTGGTCACATTTAAATGTTCTAAATAGTCTTTCATTGAAATATCCTTTGGCCATTTCTTTTCTTTCTTTGCCTCCATCATTTTTTGAAATTTTTCACGAGGTTTTCCTAATTCCTTCATGTAACCATGTTCTTCCTCCTGCAAAGTACAAATGAATAAAAAAAATTGTTTCTACAAAAACAATCAAGGTTAAGAAGTGAAAAAACCACTTAAAAAATGCATTGTATTTCCTGTAACTTTAGGGGTTTATATACAAAATGTACATGTTATTTTATAAGTGTACCTTATAGATATACTGTATGTATAAATTGACATACCAGTATCAAAAATTAAGCACAATTAATGGGTATGGAGTCGTTTGTGTAATCATGATTTATAGTGTTACATTATGCATACGTCTGCATCGTATATTGTATTTATAAATGATTTATTTTAAATAGCTGTATTCATAAATTAGTGCATATTTATCTGCACAAAAGCCTCTAAAATACGAGGACCTGCTATAATCAAATTGCAGTATCTTAAGATAATTGTTGAATTTTGATTTGACTGAAACATGAATTGTTTTCATGAATGAAAATAAGTGGAATTTGCAAGAACATGTACAAAATACATAAACAATGAAAAAAGGATAAGTATTATTTAAAAATTGAAGCTGTAAAGCATTTCATTTTTTTTGTGCTAGATTTTATGAATGTATAAAAGTCAAGTCAATAATGTTAAGAAGATAATCTTTACATTTCCAATGATTTTGTTTGACATAAAATTACAAATAGTTATGTACTTTATTTCTCCCTCAATGTACTGGTTCATTGATAGGAGCGGTTAAAAAATCATGTGCAGGGCGGGACAAATAGAGACAAGAAGTGGGGCTTCTAGCATGTGGATTGGCGGAATCAATACCATGTAAATATAAGAAATAAATGTCAGATTTTTCGATTTCATGACGATGATCAATCAACAGAGCTCCAGATAAGGTGCGTATTTGCAGAAATACGCATTAAATTTTGCAAAATACGCATTAAAAATTAAAATAGAGCGAACAATTACGTATTAGCAAATATAGATATGCATTACACCACAAAAGTACTGCATACAAGTTGAAGAATACAGGTACGACTTACTTAATGATACGAATTGAGGTTAACTTAGTGTTTGATTTTTCTCAAAACGAAGTGCCGATTTAAAAGCCTTTTAGTGACCAGGAATATTCTAGTAATGATGACGACGATCTCCATTTTCGGAGGAAAAATCGGAGATTTAGATTAAAATCAATTTCTATGTAGAAAGACTATGCACTTGGCATAACTTTTTTTTTTATTATGGGTTCATGGCCAATTTTTCGTCTCACTCAACTTGCCATATTAATGAAGATTCTTTCAGTTTTACTCTAGATATGATATCTTAAATGAAGGAAAAGTTTTCTGTGTCTCTGATGGAACAGTGTACTTTGACTTACTGTATAATCTTCATTGTCTAAATAGAATGCTTACCAATCTTAGCAAAAAGTCTTGTTAGTATTTACATAATTTATTTTAATAAATGAAGGAACTGACTTTTTCCCTCTTCAAAAACTCATATTTTGATTACAAGCTCAAAATCAAAATAGAGGTCAAAACATTTATATATAAACAAAATACTCTTCAATCATTTTGCTGAAAATCAAAATCTGCATTGATTTGAAAATCAGGGAGTAAATACACTTACGGGTAAAAAATTATCTGGAGCTCTGAATTGATTGGTTTGCATGATAATTTGCATAAATGCCTTCAGCAAGCCAATCGATTGATCACATCTTGAAATTGAAAAATAAGACAGTTATTCCTTCAGAAGATATGTCTTGAATACGAATAAGCTTGTGTCAGTTCAGTTCAGTTGTCAGCATAATGCATTTATTTCAAAAGAATAGAGAACTTCAGAATTCCTATAGAATGAAACTTACTGCTGTTAGATAAGGATTCTGTAGAATTTTTACATTGGTTTCCTCTCTAATGAAGGCTCTGATAGCATTAGCTTTCTGTGTTGGGGAGACTACTGGTAAAAGTCGTTTTTTGCTAAAAAAGAAATTAAATAAACACAATGATATTTTCACCTGTAATATAGTTATATACTAATCAAGTGTAAACAGTCTGAATATTAAAAATACACATGTAATATCACACTAATATGACTGGAAATGCAAATTTACTTCATTTAGAAGTACATGTACTGATGTTTCGTTTCGTATCCTATTTTCGACCGTATTGTATTTTCGACCTATTTTTCCCAACCTGCTTCCCGCAGATACCACACGGTAGAACATTATTTACAGTTGCTAATTTAGAAAATACCTTTCAAGCACAACCGTAGTGAAAATACCCAAAATAATTAATTCAACGGAATTCTCTCTCTGGTTTTAGTCCGATGTCTGAAATTATGGTCTTTAACTAATGCCCATTTTATCTGTTGATTAATCAAAGCCTTAATCGGTTAATTACAAAGATTTTTTGATGACATTTTTCCGAAAGAAAATTAAGATCTCTGTCAAAGAGACGCATTAATATTGAAATGAATGGGTGGATCATACGAATTTTTTTTCTCCCTTAGATATGGGCACTTTCTTACAGATTTTTACTGAAAAATGCAACGTAATTTCATTGAATTTTTTTGGAAATGCACAGCTCCTGACAGATGGGTTCAACCAACGAACAAATGTATTTGCAACCGAAATATGCAACTTGTTTAATGTTTTTCGAAAGGCAGACAATCGTATTTTTTTGTTTGGAACATCCAACGGATATTAAAAGCCAATACTGTTTGGTCGTTGATACCATATTTAGGTCGAAAACACAAGACGCTAATATTTTTGTAGGTAAAAATTCATCCTCCCCATATTATGGCAAATAAATTAAATAAATATAAACTGCAATTTGGGTTATATAATTTTATTCATAGACACATATGCTAATATTTTATGCCCATAGTTTTTCAGCTTCTATAAAGTTTGCAATGAATTAATAGACTACATCTAAATAGGTCGAAAATACAATACGCCAGGATAGTTCACGACCCTGTCATGAATACAAAGGACAACTATAAACCTATATACCATTGATTAATAGTAATTGTATACTGTTATCTTAAAATAAATAAAGTCATTTACCCTGCCCTGACTAATCCTGGCCATTTGGGTCTCTTTTTAAAATACTGCAGCACTCGTGTCAAGTGCATGCCGAGTCCGTCTCACAAAGTGAAAGTACATCAAATTTGTGATAACTCATTCTTTATATATTCGTAATTTTCCAAGCCATTACCATGACTGGATGGGACAATATTTTAAACAACGATTCAAGATCAGATTGCTTAAATTTAAAGTCTGACTGTAACTATGAAATCATTGAATTAACAATGAATTACGTGTATTTTACCTAAATGTAAAATTCTAGCTTTGGTACGACTTAACATTTTCCTTCCTCACAAACAAGATGGCTGCGCCCTTGCTGCGGTGGTTGTTTTTACGACCGAATGTCATCACAAGAAATGCTTTTCTGGCGGTATCTCTTAAAAACAACAATGATGGTGAGTTCATTTTTTCCCAAAAAAGTTTTTTTTTTGAAATGCATCGTACACTTATTCCATTTGTCATGACTTCAAGTTTTGTTAAGTAATCAGGTCTGGTACAATCACTAGATTTAGCCACGTAGCTTGATTTACCTACTTAGCTTTATTTACCTACCTGAGGTAGCTTAATTTAGCTACCAAATCAATTTATTTATATAGAAAAAGCATATTTCTCAGGATGTGCAGAAAATCTCATTTTGATGCAGTGATCATTTTCAACTTTGAACTCATCTGAAAACAATTCATGTAAAAATCACTCTTGAAGAATTGTCTTTTTCTGCGCAATTGCAATAAAAGTTCTGAAAGTTTTTAGGCTATGTATGACAGTAAGAACAGTTACTCCTTGAAAAAAATGACAAAGAAGTCCAGTTCTGGTTAACATAATACGTCGGTAATTATTCAGCACATTATGAAGTAATCATACTCAGTCATACCTCACTGCACCGAATAGATAGGAAAGTTAACCAAACAATGGAATTACATGTTTTGCTCCAAATTGTCAAAATACAGCAATGTATAAACTAGTTCTGCTTTGGATTGTTTTTTAAAACCTCCCTAATATAGCACAGCGAGCGTCGCGACAACGCCTGGACGAAGAGAAAATTCGGACTACTGCACATTTCCAGAGAATTTTTTTCCGCTGTAATTTTGACCCACAATGCATCGCTTCATGCACTAACGATAAAGCAACGTTCTCGCGAGATACGACAAAACTTAAATGAATAATAAACTTGCCTTGGTTTTAATGAAATTATCTGTTTATTGAGAAAATAGTCATATAATAGTTGATTGAAATCAGCCCTGTTCAAGCTTTGGTTTGATAAAGCTACAAATGACGTCATGTGACGTCAGAGTCTTAATCGCACTGATTGTCATGTGCAGATCTAAATGAAAACTGGATAAGTATCGGCGCTCGCCCTAGCGGTCACACCGTCAACATATTAGTCATTTAATTGTGATTTTTTGTCTCTTTTTAATAAAAAAAAAAAACACTGTGAAAAGTTTCATTGAAATAGCTAAATAAAGCTACCTGAGGTAGGTAAATAAAGCTACGTAGGTAATTCTACCTACGTAGCTAAATCTAGTGATTGTACTGGACCTGGTAATGTCCAGGTCCAGTACAATCTCTTGATTAAGCTATATAGCTTAATAAAGCTATTTATATGCAGTTTTTCACAAAAACGTTTCTTGTTAGAAATAAACAAAAAGTCACAAGTAATTGACTATTCATATATGTACTATTCGCTATCAAAAACACAACCCAAATCATAAAAAGTTCTAACATTGCAGCTGTTTAATACTTTTAAGCAAAAGATGAAATTCCATTGTTTGAGTAACTGTGCACTATCTTGGGTTCAGTGAGGCTTGGATAAGTATGATTTGTTCTTTTTGTGTTGAACTGTTACTAATCAATTATCCTGTTGGCCATAACTGACCTCCTTTTTAATTTCATTCAAGAAATAACTGTGTGGTCACTCATCAATGGCCCCAAAATAGCTTAATAAAGCTATATAGCTAAATCAAGCTATATAGCTTAAGAGATTGTGCAGGACGTCAACCTTTCTCTGATAGATAGAGCCACAGGCACCTGTCTGCACTTCACAGTAAGCATTGTAGAAGATATTTATATTTTTTGTTTTATTGTTATTTTACTTAGCTCCTTGTCGTTTCTTGAGGAATTCTAAAAGTCTACCTCCTTTTCTGAAAGAACAAGTCAAAAGAAGAGAAGAAATTGGTCCAGAGCCTATTAGACATCCATCAGAATATGGTTGCTGGTAAGGAACAAGCAGTGAACCACTGAACCATTTTTCTTTCATGTTTACTTTCACAGTTTTTGCTTCCTTCCCATTCTATTAAATCTCATAAGGTTTTGTTACTAAATAATGTTTATTTAGCATATTCGTTTTTTTTGTTGTTGTTGGTATTTTCATGCACAAGTCCAAAATCATTACATTTCAAGATTAGTCAGTTTAGTTTTTAGAATGAGATAATTGTATTGAAAATATAGAATGGATCTTGTTTTTTTCAACATTTGGAACTTCTCTTGAAACTGAAAATAGTATCACTTCAATTATTTCTAAGAATTTAAGTACATGTAGTATGCTTTTACAATTTCAGTTTGAGATTGTTTTAATCTTACCTTAAAGGAATAAAAAGAATACTGTAAACAGGAAATTCTTTTGCTTTATCTACTGGTTAAATATTGAAATGCTTCATTCACTCTGGGGAGCTTAGGAATTTATACACCATTTCAGCATAATGAATGAAACATATACATAAACTCACACAGACATATGAAAATAATCCTTTTTATAATTGATTAATATAGAAAGTCTGCTTTTAGGAATTATGATGCTGAGCTCTTTGCATTTGGCAAAAGGATTGGGGAGGAGTTTGACAGTGAAACACTGGAGGAAGCTTTCACGGTCAAGTAAGTCCAAAGCAGAACCCTCCTTTTCAAAAATTAGTAAAATTAGGAAGTCCCCCCCCCCCCAAATATTTATTGTTTCCTATACAAGTTTTCAGTCCTACAGCTGAACAAGTAATGAAATATCTGAAAAATTAATTATATCATGTATAGATACATGCAGTTTGATTGATATTATGATGAATATGTCACAGATCATCCATTGAGAAGGAAATAGAGGAAAGAGAAAAAGTTGGTGTAGCAACAGAAGTTCTGGGGGCCAGATTTAATGAGGAGCTGTCAAGTGAAGGTACAATCTGAGACATTTGTTAGTAGTTAATTTTTTTATTTAGAACCGACACAAATTCTTGTTTCTGTTTGGGATTGGAACCTGGAATCTCTGGCACAAGAGGTCAGTGCTGTGCTGATATTTAAGGAATGAAGCTTATTTTAACTTATGTTATCTGATATAACATAACTTGGGGCAGTTTACACTTTATAAACTGCAAAGCGGTTTATAAGAAAGCATAAACTGCCCTAAGTTTTGTTATATGGGATAACATAAGTTGAAATAAACTTAATTTCTTATAATTTGATTTCAGTGTAGACAATGAAACAATATTTCCTCCAGAAAAAGGCTTCAAATTGAGCATTATTTTAAAAGTAACGTCAAGCTGAGTACTATGTTTTTGATGTAACTCATTGTGACATAGGCAAGTTATGTTATACAAAATGGATTAAATATTTTACCCAATCAAATGACGTGTTACAACTAAAATTAAATTATAGCAAAATGATTTACCCACTAGCTCAACCTACTAAGATGTCATTCTCTTTACTATGACAGTGTCTCGATCCTTTCCAATACAAAGTATTTAGCTTGCAGAATATCAGGATAGTTTATAATATAAATGGTTTATCAAGTATATTGAAATTGATTATTTGAATAATTGAATTTTGTAGGAGAGAAAATAGTTGAGAAATTTTTGAAGGCATACCTGAGATGTAATTTTCCATACATGTTTGAGGAAGGTATAAGGTAAGTGCATCCATCTAGTTTTTACATTTTACATGACATGAACTTTTAACTAATCATGTTTAGAAATTTGATGGCTATTAGACACTCAATCATTATTTAAGGAATAACTGTCTTATTTTTCGATTTCATGATGTGATCAATCGATTGGCTTGCGTCATAATTTGCATAAAACGCCAGAGGCGTTTATGCATGAAATTATCGTGCAAGCCAATAAATTGTTCATCGTCATGAAATTGAAAAATCTGACAGCTATTCCTTATATTTACATGGTACATGTATTGATTCCGCCAATCCACGTGCTAGAAGCCTCGCTTGTCTCTATTTGTCCCACTCTGCACTTAAGTTTTTTTAAGCATGCATGTCAAGGAACCAGTACATTGATGGAGAAATAAAGTGCATTTACTATTTGTAATTTTACCTCGAACAAAGACATTGAAAATGTAAATATTCAATATCATATGTGTACATGCATGTATTTTGTAAAGTTCAAGGTTTCAGGTCATGTCAGGGTCATGACTTATACTTATAACTCATAGATCAAACTGAATTTGATACATTAGTAACATTACTTTTGATGATACTTGTATAAGGAAGGAGAAATGAATAAAGAAAAAATATATTACAGACCAAGAATTGAACCTGGAACCCAGACATTACTAGTCAAGTGGCCTACCAGTTAAATACTCAGCCTTATATCCATGGTCTGTGTAGCCCAAACTGCTACATCCCTCCCTCATTAAACAGTCATTGACCTTGAAGATAAATCTTCAATTTTGAAGACACAAGTTCACAGACCCTGTAAGGAATACTTATTTACAAATAACCTGAACAAGGCCCCCAAAAGCCTCCAAATGTAGTAGAAAATAGGGCTGTCACGGTTCCAACATTTTTCAGGTCAGGTCGGTTCCATTTTTTTTAGGTTCAGTCCGGTTTGGGTATACAAAAGGAATAAAAGCTCATGATTTGAATTATATTCAACAAAAAAAAAAGATTTTTAATTTAATCTAAGAAATAGCAACATAATAATAAGTTTAAAATAGTTTCCTGACTAGAAAACAATGGTACCAAATTATTTAAATCACGTTATAATGGCAATGTACAAATGAATCTCTCGTTTTAGACGCCATTTTTATAGTAAAACCTTCTCTATTGTACAAATCAGAACCGAACCAAATTCCGGAAAAACAGAACCAAACCCAACCCGAATTAATTGTTCTGCGGTTCCGGGTCATTTCGGGTAACCGTGACAGCCCTAGTTGGAAAGAAGAAATGCATTAAGAAAATACTGTATGTGTACTTAATTTAACGGGCTTCATATTTTAGCAGCTTTGGCGATTCATGAATACCGCTAAGAATTCATTTATAAATAGAATATACGGTACGAACATGTATAGCGCTAATTCATTTATTACACCAGAAACTCCATACTCATTGATTGCACTAAATTTTGAATACGCCAAATTATGTACACATACAGTTTATGGCTTGACTGGAAATTGAACCCAGGACCCCTGCATTATTAGTCAGGTGCTCTGCCACTGAGCTATCAATTCAGATATCCATGGTCCATATAGCATGAACTGCTACATATGTATCAGAAAATAAAATTTGATACAGTACAAAATATGTGGAAAAAACTAAAACTACTAGAATGAATAAGATAGCAACAAATGTATGAAATAAATAGTGGATAATCTAATATGATGTTGAATACAAGTTGAATGTTATTTCTAGTGCCATCTGTGACTACTTAATGAAGCAAGAGCTGCTAGCCCACGTGGGAAAATTAATTGGAATAACAGACTTAATTCAGTCCAAGGTAATTGTGTGTTTCAGCTGGTGTCTTTGTTCAGATTTAATTATCATACAAAAGCAGCCAATTCATTGTAAATCATTTTGTAAAATTCTACATAATAAAGTATCAAAGATGTGACTAACAACTAAATATAAGGAAGAGATTAAGTATTATTGAAATTGATGTAGTGTAACTGTGAACATTCTGCATTACACATGAGGGGTCGGGGGAAGGTGAAGCTGAGCTTGTAATATTTTGAATCATCCCATTCTTGCTTATACTTGTATATTGCACATGTATTAAAACTGTAGATTAATTAAGAAATAATGTGTCATTTTCAAACATCTATCGAGATATAAATTTGGGATGGTACAAGATCAAACTTCATTTATGATGAATTTGATTTTGTACCAACCCAAATTTATAGCCAGATAAATGTTTTAAAATGATACCTTATTACTTATATTTACATTTGTGACTTATCCATATTTTATATTTGCCTGATTATGACTTTTTACATGTGAACTGTTTTATATTTCGACCCCCAATGGCATGTTTGTAATCCACTGATTCCACGTCGACTCTTTATGATGTCACTGAGAAATTACGTCGACCGTTTATGACGTTTGAGGAACCTGTATTTATACAGTTAAAGATACGCATTGCTTTCAGTAGTGTTATATAAAGGAAAACATTTGCAAATGTAAATATCTAACAGTATGTACAACAGTATTTTATTTCACAGTTTGAAACACTCTACAGTACTGTAGATTGTAGGTAATCTGCTATGCTTTTTACACTCTTGGTGTTGGCATTTTTTATAGTACTATCCCCCAACAGAAGAAGAGATGAGTACCACATTCCTGGCTGTCGTTGCTGCACTAGCAAAAAATCAGGTAATGTTTGTTTATGTTTAACTTTTAAAATTTAATTTTAGCTATTAAAATAATTTTGCTGCATCATCTTGATTTTATGCAGTGTACATATCACTTTAATGAAAACAACCATATCATTCTTGTCAATTTATTATTTTTATATAGATTTTACTCCAAATGCCACCGTCACCTGCTTCAATTTTTAACTCTACTGGTAAGAGACCAGAAGAGCTCATGCGATAGTAATGTGTCCATCATCCTTCTGTCTAGCTGTCTGTCCGTCTGTCTGTAAACAATTTTTAAAAATGCTACTCCTCTACAGTTTTGGTCTAATTTCAATATAACTTGGCACACAAGTAGACTACACTAAGATATATAAATAAGTGCATCTGTTTTGGATTTCAATGAACAGTGTTGCCATGGTTACTCAAAATAGAAATTTTGGTGAAATTCCTTAAAACGCTATTCATCCTACAGATTTGGTCTGATTTCAATATAACTTGGCACATTAGTAGACTACACTAAGATACACAATTAAGTACACCGGTTTTTGATTTCAATGAATGGTGTTGCAATGGTTACTAAAAATAGAAATTTCTGTGAAATTCCTTAAAACGTTACTCCTCCTTCAGTATTGGTCTGATTTTGATATAACTTTGCACATGAGTAGACTACACCAAGATACATGTACATAATGAATCGGTTTTATATTTCAATAAACGGTGTTGTGATTGTTACTAAAAATAGAAATTTCTGTGAAATTCCTTAAAACACTCCTCCTCCTACAGTTTTGGTCTGATTTCAATATAAATTGACACACAAGTAGACTACACTTAGATACATAATTCTATTTAATGCTGCCTGTTGCAAAGTTTCAAATCCAAGTGCTACTTTTCCTTTGTTATAGGTATAGACCAGTAGAGCTACAGTCTCATCAGAGACTTCTGGTTTTGCCTGTTTGGACTTTAATACTTTACAATGGATTTTTCTTTTCAATGTAAGAAGGAGGAAAGAGCTGGTGTATTTGTGGTAGACTTTCTCATACCTCGTCTAGTGGGGAAAGACATCAATGAAATGTGGAAGTTAGATAATCCAATGGGGTTACTGAGTGCTGTTCTCCAATCCAAGGGATTGGCAACCCCAGAATCTAGGTACGCATGTTGTTATGTCATAAATGAATGTACTATTAATTTTGATACATGTATTTTGTGAAGAATTTTCTTATGGCTAGATATATATTTTTTTCTCCTGAGAGTGTGGCACTGAAAAGACATAAATTTCTTTGATATTTAAACTGAATTTTATTTGCAAGGAGATAAATTCAAATTTTTTAGCTGTTAAAGAAAATTGTCTGTGTTCATATTAACTATTTAGAATTAGAATCTGATATTTGAAGATGTATATGAATCTTTGATGAGGGTAGAGAAGCTAGTGCAAAAATTCTGTATTCAAATTCACGAAACTATTACTGGAATTCTCTACCTGACTTTGTTTTCAATTTAAGGCTTCTGTGGCAGACAGGGTGCTCCTCAATAATGTCTGTCTATCACGTAGGAATCTACTCTGATAAAGATCTCTTAGGGAAGTGTAAGTACATTTATACATTTAGTACTGCAGACCTGTTTACTCTTACGATTTTGCCGTATTTTGTACGGATTTTTAGTCTAGATACGTCTCACGTTTTGCCATTATGAAATATGAAATCGGAAATACGTTAGTTTGGAAATTAACAGTTTTCCTTATGATCTGTCTAAAATAGTTTCACGCTTTTTATCCCTAAAAAAAAAAAAGATTTCAAACACATGAGCGATGCCAGGTTGCCAAAATGCTGTGGTATTATAAAATGACAAAGACCATGTTGTAAAACCATGTTTTTGTATTCAGAAAAGCAGTTGTTCTCTACTAATAAGTATATGTAAAATTGATGGAAAGGGAAATCTTACTGGCAAATGCCAAATCTCACAGACAAATCTACAAAAAAATACTGAGAGACAACGATATGGGTAAACAGGTCTGTTACTGTAAACCAACTATTACTTGTGTCATCATTTATTTGCCATTTGTCAGTCTGCGACAATTATTATTAGTTATTGAAGAAACATTTTTTACAAATGCAAAGCAAAATAATTGGTTTGCTGTAATTAATATAAATGTAATTTGCAAGTTAATGCGTCAGGTCACAAAACCTGCAGATATCACTCGCACACGAATAAAAGATTTCATGTTTTTATGCTTTTCATGTTTTTAGTGGATCATTCTACGAAACAAATTTTTGCAAGCAAAGGGTTTTTAACCCACTTTGCTCCCCACAAAGTGTAAATTGGCAGATTATGTCAATAAAACTGTGCTCAAGCCTTTTGATTTGTTTCTGGGATATATCTATATCTGGGAAACTGTTTATTAAAAGGCTATTGATTTTTCGTGGTTATAAGGTCTTGTTTCTTTGAGGAATGAATTCTTGAAACACTCTCATTTTCTCTCTATTTCAGCCCCCGGAGAGACTCTCACTATTGCTGAAGAACAAGCTGCCAGAGAGGCCCTCAAAAACTTAATGAAAACCGACGATGCGCGACCACCACTGCTACCAAGCTCCAAAGTCCCACTGGGATCCCCAGATCTGGAAAAGAAAAATCCCAGTGCAGAACTCTTACTGAAACTCTACTCACAATCAGACCCTAGTTAATAGGCCAAAGTATAATGTCCTAGTAATCTAACATTAATACAGAAGAATAAAAATAAAAAATAGAAACAAGATGCATTTGTGAAACACTTTAATTGTTCCATAATGGCAGCTTATGACAAAGATAAAAAAAATTCAAATGCAAGAAAAACTCCAAGGAAAAAGTCAAAATATCCAAATTGCTGGTACCCAAAGAAAGTTCCTGTCACCTGAAATATAACTGAATTATGAACCCTAGCATTCAAATGCATGGCAGGATTTCAATTTTTCAAGAGTAGGTCAAAATTTATGGTGAAATCATGGTTAATCATTTGCTATTTAATCAAATATTCATGTATATACTTTTTTTCAGAAAAAAACTTTTATTCAAAATGTAAGACAGTATAAAATTTGGATATTTTCATTCACATTCAAGAGCGGGGGCAGGTATTGATCCTTTATTATTTTCAACTTTTGTTTTCTTTCTAAGTGAATTTAAAAAAATTCAGGATAGGCCATAAAAAATTAATTTCTTGGTTCTCAGGCCCTCCCATATCTCTTCCAAGGGTGCCTCATTGACCCTTTTTATTGCTTAATCAATAAAAAATAAAAACAACAAATCACCTCCCTCATCATTTTTTTGAGGTTTTGTACAATGTAAAAAGCTGCCTCATCAAGCCTCCTTCTCTCATCATATTTCTTGAAAAAGACTTGAGAACCAAGGAATTAACTTTGCATGGCTATAGAAAAAAAATTTTGTTTGTGCCCCCCCCCCCCCCCCCCAAGTTTGGTGTTGGTGAGTTCTAGTAGTTGTCTCCATTTATTCCTGTAATAATTTGGCGTTTCTAGGCAAAGGTTTGGTGTTACTTGTATTTGTGGTGTTTTATCCGTTTCTTAGACACTAAAACATTTTGCTGTTTAGAAATTACTGAAAAGTTATTACTATATATGTCCACCTTATTGGTCCATAATATACATACCAGCTTGTATAAACTACTTAGTTAGCAAAACCGGATGTATATGAGCTTATTAATTCGGGTTAATTTTAAAATAATGTTTGCCCTCTCTCGATACATGATGAAAAAAAAAATTGCGTCGGTATGTACTTTTTGTGGGGTTTTTTTCCTTGGTCAAGTTCAAATTCATAAATTTTTAAGATATGTGTTCCGGAGGAATGCATAAAAAATTCTCCCCGAGGGTTAAAAATGTTTTGAGTCGCGCCGTTATCAGCTAGTCGATCGGATGAGGGCAACAACAACAAAAATTAAAGAAAGAGAGAAAATAGATAAAGACAGCCTCACAGAAATGTGTCAAGATGACAATGATCTTGTTAGAGTTGAAAGGTATGAGTGAAAAAAAACCCACACGCAATAAGAACATCATAATTATCATGAGTATATGTACTTATAGTTTAGAATGGCAGTCTGTATAAAGTATATAATCAATTTTTATACAAGTTAATGGCCTGTGTATGACTATTTTTGATCTCCTATCATATTAATTTAATGGTCTGGCCATATGCTATTATAAATAGTAATATAAATTTTCTGAAAGCTTATTTGACAAAGTGCGTATTGATTAACACAGGCTCGTGTACAGATCCATAATATAAATCCCTAGCACTTTTCTCCGACTGCGATTGACTTCCCGTGCAAAGCTAAATGTAATCCCCTCTCCCACGATAGAGTCAAAAATCCATTCCATAAAATGTCCGAGTTTATATTTTATTGCATTCCAACTTTTTTTCCTATTGAGTTAAGGTAAAAAGCGTGATATTTTGTTCATATTTGTAACTCTAAATAAGGTGGAAGGATGGGGAATTGGCATTTATCATGTATGTGCAAATTCATAGTTGATTTTATCAATTATAAACTAAAGATACTGTGCCGAGCTCACTAAGTGATACCCCCGCCTCCCATATGATTATTATGAGAAACCTCAAGTTTTGCTTGGGATGGGAACCCCAAAGCGAAACAGACGGACATACATACAGATGGACGTACAGCAAGGCGGACGAAAGGATGCGTCGATCACTATATACCCTCCCATTTTTCAAGCGGGGGTTGGGGAGGGGGGTATAACAAGACCTCCCATCCCCCAAATCGCGTTTCTTTAGCTCACCGTCCAGCATTTCGATGAAGGCGGCCAACACGGACTGTTTTCTTTTTAATTTTTTGACACTGAATTATTTGTTTCAGTCAATTTGTGAAGTCATGTTACTTCTGCCAAATGTTGATATTTTCCCCATGATTCATTTACAATATCAAATTATGATAGATTTTTGTGCTAAAAGCTAAAAAATCTTAATGTGACTGTCGTTGCATCAATATAACTTAAGGCCCACTGATCACAATATATACTAGTACGTTGTTATCAGAATTATTTTTTTGTTATTTCAGAGAGAGATTTCACATTTTATCCATATTTCAAAATTCTTTTATAAAAAGTTATTACATGGTGTATTTATTTTTGTTGATAATTATATACTGAGCAAAATAAGTTTAGCAATTGCTTTTCCGTATGTATGATTTAAAAATATTTTTCTTTTTTGTTTTATTATGCTTCTTCTTAAAAACAATAGAGATAAAGATAACAAAAGACAGAGTTCTTTTTTTAATTTGACACGGATTAAAGAACTGATTTGAGCCACTCACTCATAACTTTTCAGACTGTGACTTGTACTCAATTTTGTCTGACAAAGAAGCCAACAAGCAAGCAACACCGCTTGAAAAATACTTGCCAGCAGTACCTATTTGGAAGATGGTAAATTTATTTTTATTCTTCAATTTTTAGTTGAATATGATGATGAGCATGGCCCACCAAGAGAGGTGTGTGTATTGTTGATGCGCTCAAGTCATAGTCTGCAATAGGGAGTGCTTATATGTGGTATTCCAGTTGCTAATGTCCCTGGTTTTGTCTATGCTATAGACAAACCCAGTGGATTAAAGAACTGATTTGAGCCACTCACTCATCAATCTTCAGACTGTTACTTGTATTCAATCATGGATGTGATAGAAGCTAACAAACAAACAACACTGGTTGAAGTTTACTTACCAGCAGTACCTATTTGAAAGATGGTAAGTTTATTTTATTCTTCTATTTTTAGTTGAATATGATGAGCATGGCCCACCAAGATTGGTGTGTGCATTGTTGAAGCAGTCAAGTCACAGTCTGTAATAGGGAGTGCTTGTATGTGGCATTCCAGTTGCTAATGTCCCTGGTTTTGTCCATGCTATAGACAAACCCAGTGGATTAAAGAACTGATTTGAGCCATTCACGCATAAAACTTCAGACTGTGACTTGTACTCAATCTTCTCTGACAAAGAATCCAAGATAAAGACCGATTGAAGTAAACTTGCCAAAAGTAAACGACTGGAAAATAGTAAATTCATTTTAATATTTGAATGTCGTGTGCATTGTTGATGCACTCAAGTCACAGCCTGCAATAGGGAGTGCTTTAATGTGGTGTTCCAGTTATTAATGTCCCTGGTTTTGTCCATGCTATAGACAAACCCAGTGGATTAAAGAACTGATTTGAGCCATTCACTCATAAATTTTCAGACTGTGACTTGTACTCAATCTTGTCTGACAAAGAAGCCAAGATAAAGACCGATTGAAATAAACTTGCCAAAAGTAAACGACTGGAAAATTGTAAATTTATTTTAATATTTGATTGTTGTGTGAATTGTTGATGCACTCAAGTCATCCACTGGGTTTTGTCTACGCTATGGACAAACCCAGTGGATTAAAGAACTGATTTGAGCCACTCACTCATCAATCTTCAGACTGTGACTTGTACTCAATCTTGGCTGTGATATAGTCAACAAACAAACAACACTGGTTGAAGTTTACTTGGCTGTACCTATTTGGAAGATTGTAAGTTTATTTTGATTCTTCTATTTTTAAATGAATATGATGATGAGCATGGCCCAATAAGAGAGGTGTGTGTATTTTTTATGCGCTCAAGTCTCAGTCTGCAATAGGGAGTGCTTGTATGTGGTATTCCAGTTGCTTATGTCCCTGGTTTTGTGCATGCTATAGACAAACCCAGTGGATTAAAGAACTGATTTGAGCCACTCACTCATAAAACTTCAGACTGTGACTTGTACTCAATCTTGTCTGACAAAGAATCCAAGATAAAGACCGATTGAAGTAAATTTGCCAAAAGTAAACGACTGGAAAATAGTAAATTTATTTTAATATTTGATTGTTGTGTGCATTGTTGATGCACTCAAGTCACAGTCTGCAATAGGGAGTGCTTATATGTGGTATTCCAGTTGCTAATGTCCCTGGTTTTGTCTATGCTATAGACAAACCCAGTGGATTAAAGAACTGATTTGAGCCACTCACTCATAAAGAGGTAAAGCCACGAAGTGCAAAAATATGCCCTGTTACCAAAATGAGTAAAATTTTATTCTGTGATAGGGTAGACTTTGTGGGTTATAACATAATTTATTTTTTAGTGATATCTTTTCCAGTTTTCTTTTTACAGTCGTTTGAAAATGGTATTGTTTCAAGTAAAATCTACATGTATAACGTCATGACTTTTGACGTTATATATACACATGTATATTTAACGGTTTGACGTTAAGGTTATTTAAATGAAGGTAATTATATCTACATTATTGGAAGGGGATCCGCTAAAATAAACCCTACCTTCGGTAGAAGCTCTAGGGTAGTGTACATTGCTATGCATACTGAAAATTCATTTGAGATTCATAGTCAAAGACGTTTGACGGCACTTGTTTTGATAAACTGTAAATTAATTACAAAATCTATAACCACTCTATTTAAACCTCTTTAAACGCCACCAGATGAACAGGCGCGGATCCAGAATTTTTTCCAGTCGAAAAATATACAACTCAGAAATCTCTTATCATGCATAAAAAAGCAAACAAACAAAACAAATCAACAACAAACCCCCCAATAAACAAAATAAATCCACAAAACTCCTTTCCCATGTTTCGGATTGTTTCCCCCATCGTCTCAAGACGCGGTCTGGAGTCCGCATACAGCTCTTTCCTCCAGAATGGGAGAGTATGGGCATTTTGGTATTGGTTTGCGACGATGATTGTGTTTCCCATACAAATAAAACCATGGCTTTTTATACAAACTCAACACAGATTACAGGGTTTTAGTGTCATCTAGGAGGGATCCAAGGTCACTTTTACTTAGTTTAGTATACATGTAGGTATTTAGACCTAAAACTCCGCAAATTCCAGTCTCTTCATTTAGATCCGCGCATGGATGAATACCGGATATACAGACAAAAGGAGGTAACGTTTATAATCTACCAATTCCTATCAAATCGCTATCATCTCGGGGATAGAGAGAAAAATGTGAAAATAACACATCCTTACTACCAAGCTAGCATATTTTAAAATTATGATCTATGAAGGCAACGAAATAACATGCACGAGATATTTCTGACATTCTCGGACACCCCATGTATTAAATAACTGCTGTCATTTTATATAATATTTGATCCTCCTTTTGATCGGAAACTGGAATATGTTAGTCCGTTCAAGTGTAGATTAAGGCCAGTTATATGTTATGCAGTTAAAGATCTATATTATATTTTTAACAATAGAGAAGATTAAAGATCACCCCCGCTGTTGAGATATGGAATTAGCTTTCGACCATTCAACAATGTACAAAATCAATGTTGCTGATCAGCTGGGGATACTTTTACAATTATAGAATAAAGAAAAATAAATTACCCTACCCTGTTGATTTATGTTTGTATTTATGAATGAAAACGCCCCCTCCCCCTTCCAAAAAAAAAAACACAATCGAATAGATTTATTTCACTTCGTCAGTTTTTCACTTGTTAAAATTGATTTTTTTTATTGTGTATGTAGGTATAATTTCTCTAGATTTGCCCTTGCATCTACCTCCAACTAACTGATGACCTGTAGCATAGATTTCTTATGAACTATTTGGAAATCCTACGGGTAAATATTTATTTAGCACATTGCGTAGGGGGCGTTGCGAAAATATTTCATGAATACTGAATTCTTAGACACACCAATACACTGACATATTTCTGTATTTTATATTTGTACCAAATGGAATTATAATTGTTTGAAATATATATTTATGAAAATATCAATTTACATTATACATATGAACATACATCGATGCACTCGGATTACTCGTACCTCGCACACAGATCGTAGCGCAGTCAGCCGAGGATTGCCGATTGACATCGATGTCCTCAGTGCGAAGCTACGCACAGCATTATATGTAGGATTTTTGCTTTTGAAGCAGTAAATTTAAAATTTACTTTTCTACACCTGCATAAAATTATCTCAGAACAGGCGCGTAGCTGCCCATACGCAAGTGCGTACACATCATTTTCAAAAAAAAAGAGAGAATTTAAAAAAAGAATCAAAGAAAGAAAATAAAAGAAAGAGAAAGAGTTATTCGAGAAAAAAGGGACTAGCATCCGTGTTTCAAATTATTTTGCGTCTTATTGTTTCGATTCAGATTTTGCTCAGCATGTCTGTACAGTCAAATTTAGTCTTTTAAATAATCAATTTCAAAAACATCTTCCAAAATTCTTGAGGGAGAAAATATTTTTGAACCAAAATTTTCTACTGTTTATCCGCGTAATCCTGATTATCGGACAAATATTTTTTGAAGGAAAGCGATCTAATGTACTTTGATCTCAAGAAAAAGTTTCAAGAATTTTGGACGACTATGCAAGATTTTCAATTTCGGATCCGTTGAGGTATAATGAATAAATGTCGTTAAACAAAAAAAAAATGGTAAAATTTAAATTACGCTAAAGTAAATAATAATATATATTTTTGTACATCATGTATGAATATCTTCTGTTACTGATGTTACCAATTTATGAAATTATATTATAAGTATTCTCACATTGTTTAAGCTATCAGAATATAAAGGTAATCAAAATGAGACATGCACCCCCCCCCCCCTCAACACCCCCATTTATTTTATGAAATATTTCAACTACAATGAAAACGATATTGAAATTATTTCTCTGTTTTATCTTGTCACACTTGTAAACTTTTTTTTTCCAATGCTAAAATCTTGGTGAATTGATTTGATTAAATTATCGTTCTCTTCCTAAAGTATCCATGGAAGTATAACTTTGCTAAGCGCTTGCTCGAGAAAAGAGCGTGATTTCTTTTCCGGAAAAATGACTAAAATTTTTAGTAAAATCCACGAGCTTCCGGTGACTTCGCCCCCTGGGCCCCCACCAGGGATTCGCCCTGGACCCACTGGGGGCCTCAGGGCGGCCCCCAAATCCCCGACCGTTATCTGCGTACACTTCAGTTCCATGCTGGCTACGCGCCTGTAGAAGATTTTGTTTAAAAGCAAAATAGATCGATGGCTGATATACGTATGTAAATTGCGGCTATAATATGTAAGAGTGCTGACTCTACCTTCAGTAATATTATAAAGAACTTAAAATTGACATAAACTCATTTTTTTTTTCGTGGAATTGCAGAGAATTAATATCTAAATCCTTCAATTTCATACATTATTTCGTTTTTATTAATATTTTAGCTGCAAGCTAGCACATTATTTTGCTTGTAGTACGAAGGGCAGATGTGATTATGATATTCCATGTTTTCACAGTGATGTGGATCCATAAAAAGGGAGAGGGGGGTTCCATTCTTTCATTTGTTAATTAAAACGAAAATAGTGTACAGCTTTAAAACGAAAACAGGCGATTGAAAGGGCGTGAAATTGGAGATAATAGAAACAAAGCTCTGTAAATGCATGTAATTTAATGATATAGAGTAAAGTTTAAGTGATTCATCTTGAAAAAAATCAATTAGCATCTAAAACAGTACAGTCTTTATGACGTCACAATTGACGTGTATGTATTACTTTTAACGTCATGTTCAAAGACCGACGAAGCGAAATTTAACCGATATGTTTTTTGTGTTTTGAATTCAAATAATATAAATGGGAGATCATGCCTCTCCACGAATTTTGTTTCAAACGAACTACTGACTATTTTTTAAAATATATTATATGTAATTTTTATACAGCTATTGTTATGTAAACCAAATATTACCGAATGTTTAACAAAAGTGGTGAATCTTTGCGACATCAAAATTTAAATGTAAAGGCATATTTCATATTGGCCACACGTATGAACAACGATTATATTAAGCACGTAGATTTGTATCAGCAATATTTATACATATGGTAATTATGAAAGTTGTTCTTGACTGTGGCCACACTAAATTTCGGGAAAATATGTCGAAAAATCGGCATTTTTGAACGTTTTTATGAAACCGTCGCATCTTCAAACCACTGCACGTGCCTAACAGCGCTTTATTTATTAGAATGAGTTACGTAAGGAAAAGAAGTATGTTGACCTCTAATAATTAACGTATAATACCGGCCATGAATAGAAACTCGATTTTTGTGAAAAACACAGGGCCAAATATGATGGTTCGTGGCTTTACCTCTTTGCAGACTGTGACTTGTACTCAACCTTGTCTGACAAAGAAGCCAACAAGCAAACAACACCGATTGAAGTATACTTGCTAGCAGTACCTTTTTTAAAGATGGTAAGTTTTTTTTTATTCTTCTATTTTTAGTTGAATATGATGATGAGCATGGCCCACCAAGAGAGGTGTGTGCATTGTTGATGCGCTCAAGTCTCAGTCTGCAATAGGGAGTGCTTGTATGTGGTATTCCAGTTGCTAATGTCCCTGGTTTTGTCTATGCTATAGACAAACTCAGTGGAATAAAGAACTGATTTGAGCCACTGACTCATCAATCTTCAAACTGTTACTTGTATTCAATCTTGGATGTGATAGAAGCTAACAAACAAACAACACTGGTTGAAGTTTACTTACCAGTAGTACCTAATTGGAAGATGGTAAGTTTATTTTTATTCTTCTATTTTTAGTTGAATATGATGAGCATGGGCCACAAAGATTGGAGTGTGCATTGTTGAAGCAGTCAAATCACAGTCTTCAGTAGGGAGTGCTTGTATGTGGTATTCCAGTTGCTAATGTCCCTGATTTGTCTATTTTGTGATTTTTCTTTAAAAAATATATCTATATAAGATATTTTAATTAATAATATAATTTGTTTATCTAAAATATTGTTATTTTTACATATGGTAAAGTAGTAGTAGTAAAGTAGAATTTTTCCTTCAGATTTAAGCACAAGTAGTATAGTTAAGTTAAGTTATTATATATTTGATATTTCACCTTCATATTATACACCTATTTACTGGCTATGAGGACAATAGCAAGTTTATCGTTCCCCAAGACAGCAAACTATTTCCCGAGGCGCAGCAGATAGCACAAAAACTATTTCACAGTAGGGGCTGTTTGGAAAAGATAGCATGTTTATTCGTCATGTTTTTATATTGAACAAATTTACAGAGGTATAATAAACATGTATATTCTTTGCTAAGGAGTAATCAGAAAAGGTGTTAGTTATTGTATCATAGCATAAAAATATCCACATATTGATTCTTCTCCTCTGCAGCTTCTTTTAGCACTTGTTTTGGAAATAAAATTTTAACCCATAGTATAATAATAAAAATTAGTATACGATGGGTTAAACATTATTAATTTCCAAAACAAGTGCCCATAGAGAAAACCATCGAAGATATCGTGAAGAGTCACATTGTTCGTGCTAAATTATTTATACAAACTACATGTACTGAAAATCATGATCGTCATGTTTTGTATGGTTGAAGCTAGGACTTCTTCCAAACACATAATATGCATTTTTTTGTGCCAATACCTTCTCTTGTATATCAATACATTTGACCTTGGAGTGTGAAAATATTTTGAAAAAAGTTTATTCTTGGTCATCATTTGGTCATCATTTTTAATATATTCGATCAATGCATACTATCTCTGCAAGATATATTATTGTTTTCAGCGGCAGCTCACACAAATTGGTCCGACCAAAATAGTTCCATCATGATTAAGTAGATACAACATTATTGTTCATGATAAGAGTGAAGTTGTGTATTTCATACGTTAAAGAAATCAAAAATAACGTCAAAATATTATTAGAAAATCACTTTCCCCCCGAAATGCAAATAAAAAATATCAATATTCCTACGCTCGCTCCCTCCTCAGCCTTTTTTTTTTTATATGTTTGATAATAGAGAATATTTAGGTCATTCTTCGATTCATATTTTTTCACCGATGAATTGATAATACTATATCAACAATTGTATTAAGTACATGTTTATAGTCTGTTAATTATCATACAATTTCCTTTTAAGAAAAAATAAATCATTCTGTGTGTGTATATTATTAAATGACGGAATTTTCAATCCCTGGCTGGATTCTGCTCACGTGTGTACACTTTGTAAACTGTAGGGGATAAAATGTGTGGCAAAACGAGAACTGGGTCGGACATTCGGGTTCGTGTTGGAGTTCAGCATAGGCTTACCATTTTATATAGAACTTGAATAATGTAAGTAATATCTGCGACGAATACATTAGCATATTTCAGTAATTTTCAAAACAAAAAAGGTTTTCAGTTTAGAATTTTCCGATCCGGTCTTGATTTTCCTAACACGGCCATTTTAAACACAAGTTGTTGCAGATGCAAATGTTAGAACAAACTATATATAGTTCAACAGGGATTGTATAATTTTTATTAATCAGAATTCGTATTCATATGATCTAATTAAGAAAAGAAAAGTTTTGTCTGCCATCGTAACTTCTCGGCAAAACAAAACGTGTTCCTCCGAGCTCGCTGGATGCGTTTAACAGCTCCATCGCACGTGTGTAGATCAAGGCTAATGTTGGTCTTGCGGACACAGGTTCATGTAGGCCTATGTGTACCGTTTGTTAGGAGACTGGGTGACCTCACCATGCTCACGAAATTTACACCAGTTCCATAACTAGGCCCTAGACATTGCAGTTTTTTTATTAACGTCATTATAAACACTGATAAGCATATTAAATCTAAAAGTCGAATATCTTTGGATATGGGGTAACCCATATCTATTCTTGTTTAATGGTAAGAGCTAAAGCTTTTATATTATCCAGATATATAGAATACCTTGTGGCAGGTCCTTCCCTTTGGTACCATCAAATTTAACCCTTTACGAATGACATTGTTTGATTGATTGTATACTGTGGTTTCATCATTATTCGTGGAACACCAATTTTCGTGGATTTCGTTGTTGAGTTGATCCACGAAATCAAATGTTCAACGAAGTTTGGTGCCTCCATTTTGATTTACGATGAACCTTTTAAAAGCCCACTCCGACTTTCGTTAATATATATTAAATACCCCTACCCCTTTTTTCCTCAACAGATCGACTTAATAGTCGTATTTTTTCCATTTTTTAAAATAATTATTTATAAAAATGAGGAAATAGTATTAAATAATTATCGGGAATTTTTTTAATAAAATGTTTTACATGTAATATTTTTCACGGAGATAAACAAACAACACGAAGATCTGGCAACGCAATGTATATACCAATCATCGATTTACCCCCAAAGCCAAAGGATGATAATCAGGCGTAAATATGTTAAATTGTTTTCTCAAACAATTTAAGTGTCCAACCCCAATTATCACCTGTACAGTGAAAACTACAAATTACCGTTCAATAAAAAATCTGATAGAAATGATTAATTACTCTCTGCCGTTAAAACATGCTTAATTCATACAAATTATCTACACAATTTAATGCTTATTTGAATTTTATCTGTTTGCTTAGAAACATATTTTTGTTATACATGAAGAAATGGGTATTTATGTTGCAAAACTCCAAGTCCTGTCATTCGTGGCTGAATTATTGTCGTTCATATTACTTGTTTAAGCGGATGTTGTACCCATCGCGCATGATCGCGCGTGAATGTGTTTGTTCCGAGATCTTCAAACATGGGGTCTGAATGTCTCTGTTAAGTCCTGTAACACGTCGTGATTGTGAAAATGAGCAGCTAAAGCCATTTTGTGAATTGAAATAATACTTAATTGTTGTTACTTTTAATATCCTGCTGCCACTTAATATTACCGTCCGTATTCCACGATTGCAAACATAATTTATGTCCGTATTCCACACTTGCCAATTATAGAAATAATTCACAGTTGAAGGTTCCGACTTTTGAAAAACCAATGGCTTAAAATAAATAAATAATTAAAGAGTTTTCTCCCGTAAGTAATTTTTCTTAAAAAAAATATCGACGTACCCTAACATTGTAACCGGCATAATGTTCCCGTTAAAGCATGACGACGAAAGAAAATACCCCGGTATGAAAAGATGATAGACAATTCTTTTTTCTGTTAGGACCATTATCCACGAATTTACGTATCCTCGAAACTGTGAATTTTACTAAATCCACGAAAATTGATGCCCACGAATATTAATGAAACCACAGTATTGTTTAACGCCCCTCTCGATAATTTTTCACTCATATGGAGACGCCACCACTTGCCGACAGAGAGCTTTTGTCCTATACTCGGCACCTAGAGCCATGTTGAGCAGGGAGGGATCTTTTTTTGTGCTAGCACCTACTGCGACACGGGACCTAGGTTTATACGGTCTCATCCGAAGGACGGGTCTCCACGGTCTCTTGTTGAAGATTGTAACAAAATTCCAGGTCTACCAACATTTATTATTTGGTACTTCAGACCATGGTACATGTAACTTCTTCCACTTTTCTGCACAAAAATACAATGAGGAAGAGGTAAAACAATATTCTCGTGTTGGCGCAAACAAAACATATTTTTACTTATATTTTTCTCCATTAAATTAAAAGAAGATTTTTAAGGTTTTGTATTAGGCGCAGTTTTGGTATTTACTGGCAAAAGTGATATCACCTATTCGAATAAGTGATATCACTCTTTCAAATCGAAATGTTTTTTGTATCACAAATTCGAATAGGTAATATCACCTATCTGTATTTCTTACAACAATAAATAATGAATACTCCCTAGACTATCGACTATCTAGATTTCCATTGGAACCAAAAATATTCGAACTGTTCAGTTTTCACTTGTATTTTAGTCAAAGACTTTTTAAATACCTTATGTTATGAATCCCTGTAAAGTTATATAAATAATTTTTCATGCATTTGAATAGGTGATATCACCTTTTCGAATAGGTGACATACCATTTCAAATCAAATACGTGATATCACCTATTTGAATAGGTGGTATCACTTATTGTAATAGGTGATATCACTTATTCGAATAGCCAATTCAAATCGAATACGTGATATCACTTACTCGAATAGGTGATATCACATACTCAAATTATTTATGGAATAACAACGGCTCCCAAGGCTATAGGTCTTTAAATACCAAAACGGCGTCTTATATAGTTTTGAAACTTATCAGTATCTTTAATTGAAGCTTTTCCAGTGAATGTTTGGACATTTATCCTTAGACCTGCTGATCAGCCAGTCCTTCATGTATTCTTTTGTTCTGTATTTCCAATTATGACATCTGTTGCAACAAATGCGAGGCAATGAAAAATAAAATCAGATGGATTTTCCAGGTTTTTTTTAAAATCCATTTCTGAAATTATTTTCAAAAAACTATCTAAAAATTAGATCATTTTAGCAGATTTCTCCAATTTACTAGTATGATCAATTCGTTCTTATAAGTTGAATTCACTGCATTGGTTCTGATGCACTTGTATGATTTAAACATTATAATGCACATCCTGTTGATTCCGTAAACTCTACCTTGATACCCTAGGTATGTAATTGCAATCAATGTTTCGTGAAATATGTGGAGAAGAACCTACCTTGTTCATTAATAGATAAAATGTCTATGTGACCTGATTTTGAACAGGATATTTATGTACTTATGAAAATAACGAGTAAGAATCTTTGTAGTTCTACAAAAATCCAACTTCGTACATTTAATAAACTAGAGGTACTGTGACCACTGAGCTCACGAAATGATACCCCCACCTCTCATATGGTTATTTTGGCAAAGTCCGTGTTTTGCTCTGGGAGACCAGGAATGAGTGTCAGATCTAGAAGTAAAATAAAAGGTGCACAATGGCATTATAAAATACCCTGGTAAAGAATCCGAAAGTCGCATTAAATTTCATTCAGTGGTATAGGAGGAGTTGCGGATAAGAGCTGGGTACTCCAAAGTGTAACTGACGCGTACATCTGTACAGATTACACAGTGAATGAAATCTAATTAATAAGACAATTGGTGCTAAGGCTTTCATATTTCACATGTTGAAAATACCTTTTAATTGCCTAACTCTTTTTTACCCTTTAGACCTTTATCTTAGAGGTTGTCCCATTTCTTAAAAACTTTAACCTTAGCCATAATTTTTGAACAGTTAGTACTAGGTCTTTAAAACTCCACAGTCAAGTATATACCTTGTGACAAGACCTTCCTTTTGGTGCCACCAATTTTGATCTTGATTTTGATGTTGGACTTTGACTTGCGCCATAAGCTGCCATTCGGGGAAATTAGTGTTCCACATACAGATCTTGTTCTTTCATCAAATATGTTAGTCAAAAAAAAGTACGTCAATTGAATTTTTCTCTAACATTATGAGGTCATAGTCTCTTAAAATATTCAATAATAATTTAAAAGAGATATACATGTATGTGTTAAGTACTGTAGTACGTTTAATGGTGCGTAATATGGCGGGTATTTTACTTTTATTTTCTAAGAAACTAGGATGTATAACAAATATATATTTAAATAATTGAACTTCAGCCGAATTCCTTATAATCTTAACTTTTGTTAGTACGCATAGAAAAAGTTGGTAATTTCTTTGGATAATGTTCTTAAGCATGGTATTTATGTATAAATCACTAATTTGTCAGACATATCAATTTATAATCTTCTCAATTTATTTAATTTGTCAAAAAAAAAATTCAAATATATTTAATTATTCCTTTTTGGAAAAGGTAAATTAATCAGAAGTCGCATTTTTCATATTTATTTACATTTTTATCAAGCACTTACTAAAAACCTAATATGTACTTCTAAATCAAATTTGAAAGAATTCGCCGGGTTCATTCTACCTAGCTATTCCCACTTTTTAAAAATTAGATAATTGGGAATTGGATTTTTTTTTTAAAAATGGGAATAGGTAAAAGACACCATTCGCCGTAAGGGTGTGCGAGAGTGTGTGTGTATGAAGAACACCACAACTAGAATCAGAAATCACATTTATCAATCAAACAATTATCAATTAACTAGAAAAAAAAATCGAATGTCTTTTACTCGAAAAAATTGTACATCTACACGTACAATCTTTATACCATGAAAGACCGTTCCAGAAACAATAGTTGTATTGTCTTTGTAGGATAAGTCCATTACTTCTAATGGTTGATTGGGTAAATGTCAATATGTTAATGTACAGTTTTAATTTTTATTAGTCCAAACTTTATTTTCCCTTTTCCTCTAATCTTTGTCATCGTTTAGTTTCATCAAAATTTTCATCAAGTTCGAATGGACAATGACATGATTTAAAAATATACATTATAGTACATGTATTTGGTTTATGTAATATGTTTCTTTATGAAAATTATCCCAGATAAACATATACATATGTTATGGACCAGTATTATGTTTTCATTACAGAATTCGCACCCACTTTTTCTCATTCTCGTAGTACCTATCTCCATTGAAAGATTCGTCTGTGAGAATAACGCTTACTGCATGACGTCTCTAATAGTCGAAAACGCGTTTACAATGATTGATCCGTCTAAGGGAATGGTCTTTGCCAAAAATAGATCATTGTATCCAGTAGTCGGAGGGGAGCCTGTTGATATAATGAAAGTAATAACTGCTGATGGGTGGAATACCACAAGACCGCTCATAACCGTGAATGGAACTATGTGAGGACCTTCAATCTTTCTCTACCAGAAACAGACGATCACCATTATAGTGAAAAACAACTTGGTAAACGAAGGCGTCACCATTCACTGGCATGGGATAGACCAGCTCGGCTCGCCTGTCATGGATGGAGTAGCTTTTGTAACGCAATGTCCCATTTTACCAGGACAGTCTTTTCACTATACGTTTCAGCCTCGTTTTAGTGGTACTTATTGATATCATTCCCATATGGGCAGCCAAAGAGATATGGGATTGTATGGCGCCTTTGTCGTTTTAAAGAGGGACAAAAATATACCAATTCAACAGCAACACATAATCCAGCTAATGGAATGGAATCATTTGTATGACCCAATAACATTGCTCCTAGCAAACACAAAGGGGAGGAAAAAAGATAGCAGTTCAATTTTAATAAATGGGAAAAGTGAGTTTGGTAGCAACATGGCGCCACTGGAAAGTTTTCGCGTTGATAAGGGAGATAATCATGTTTTCCGACTGATAGGAGCAGGCTCCGAGGAAACACTTCTTTTTTCTGTACCTGGCTTACGCCTTATTGTAAAAGAGACCGATGGCTATAAAATTGAAGAAACAACAGTCGATAGAATTATCATATATCCTGCAGAAAGATATGATTTCCAACTAAATCTGCGGTATGCAAGTGAGGGAACTTATAATATAACAGTGCATCTCCTCAAAGGGAAAGCACTCCAAGTCCTCGATACGCCTCTGGGTCTCGGTTACATCCACATAAGCAATAAGCAGTCTTTAAGAACTTACACATTAAACAGGCAATATGAAGTAATTCTCAACTGCCCTTTCAAAGAATATCCCCAACACTCAAGTTTTACTAGTATTTGTCTTCCAGTCTCTACCCTTAAATCAAGGAAACCTGATTCCGGATTTGAATTCGATTTATTTCTAGTGAAAAGAACGGATGAAGTTTACACTCATTTCTTGAACTTTGGGTTCCCCTGAACATTCGTCTATTAACGGTAAAAAATTTATTTGGCCCACTGTTTCCGCTCTTTCACAACCTTCAGAACTGGACACATCATGTTAGGGATGCGGTGAAGAGACATCTTGCGAATGTTCACATTCTTTAAATCTCAAATCAGGATCCGAGAACATCATGATTCTATCTAATTTAGGTACAGGAATTTCAAGAACACATCCGGTGCATATGCATGGTCATACATTCGAGGTTTTAAAAATGGGATTTCCATCTTTTTCCTTGGATGGCATGGATTTGTTTCCTAATGAAGATATCCAATGTAGCGAAAGAATGCCTAACAATGACAGTCAATGTAATAGCGCCAGATGGAGAGATCCATCCTGGAATAACTATAAAAAGATCCCAGGGATAAACTTTTTTGACCCCGTTCGCAAGGACACCATAATAGTTCCTAAGGGAGGATACACCATCATCCGAATGCGAGCCACCAACCCGGGGGTCTGGTTCATGCATTGTCACATCGACCCGCACATGATCAAAGGAATGGCGCTAATGCTGAACGAATCTTTTGAAAATATCAAAGATCTGCCTGAAGGACTACCGATATGCCATAGCTTCAGTAATAATAAATCTCTCAAGACACAAGAAACGGTCTTCATGATCCCTTTAATAACATCAAACGGTGAGTCGGTGACAGTAAGAGCATTTAAAAAAAAAAAAAATCTCATTTCATTGGTATTTCTTCTGCAATAGCTTGTAATTTAAAATGTATTTAATGATTTGCATCAAATATAGATATTTTATTCTTATTTGTGTTTTTAGGTGATGGTCCTGTTATAGCTGTATTGGGAGCTATAATCGGATTTCTCTCCGTGGCCCTTATTCTGACCTGTATGTTTCTTGTAAGAACATGCAAGATCAACATTATCAAATTCAAGAAACGAACAGAAGAAATGAGTGAGGAGTTGGTTGAAGGTGTAGAAACCATGGAATCTATAGACACTGAAGCATCAAAAAACATTATAGATCCCATTTAGAAATAATTACAGCAATTCTTACCATGTGAAAAATTTTGTTTATTTAGATTTTTCTCTATTTCAATATTTATTTTTTATTTAAATTCATTACTTTTTTTTACTATATGAAGATAAAAATTCATTACCTTAATTGTTCGTTTTCTATAATTTGTAGATTCGTAGACATAGATACCGAATATTGTAATCTTTTCCATTATAGCTTACCTTTTTAGCCGGGCTTATTGCTCAAAGAGCAATTGCCGGCTTATGTGATCCTGTTCAAGGCAGGATGTTAACCCAATAGTCGCCATTTTAAAGTTACGTGCAAAAATATAGTTCTTACTCTCAACCGCTTTTGAGATAATACAAACGCTAAATAAAGCAACAAAAATAAAACGAAGTTTTATCTATATAAAATAAACATTTGTAGTGATGACTTTGAAAACTTCATAAGTCAAAGAACATAGTTCATTAGCGTAAGGATTTTTGATAATCAGTGTTACCGTAGTTCTCTACACATACGAGTTAAAGCAGGAGAGGGAACCAGACTGCATGGCCTGTTTGTTTACATTCAGCTGCGGTACCAGATTACTTCTGATTCTGACAAAATTGGACCGTGGTATTAGGATTGAAAAACTCACTGTCAATGTCTTATCATTTATATTGATAGTTTTAAAATATTTTTTCATCAGAATATAAAGGTGATTCATGTAAGAAATCCATTCTACTCTGTAAATGAGCCCGGCTCTCTGTACTTCTGAGTACTTTAATTTATCTTTGATAACATAAGAGACACGAAAATTATCATGAAAAAATATAAAAAATATCATTTTTATGACTTTTCTTCTTTAAATCACCAAATTTGGTTAGAGTATCAAATGTCCTTTTAACCTTGACCTTCACAATGGCATATGAGTTAGCCATTTATTACAAATAATATTTCCATTTCTATTAATTTGTTTTCTCTGTGATAAATCTTTGAAAGTTAAAAAAGTTTGATTTTTCGATCATTCTATCGGACTATAAATTTCGCCAAGCGATTGGTTAGGAGCTAAGGACGTCTAATATGCATGTAAACCTCGTGCGGCTGTGTTTGACATCAGTGGGCGGGGACTATTTAAATTGACATTAATTGAAAGCCACTTGTGATTAAATCTATAAGTTTACTTTTTTTTTTACAATTTTAATTCACAACGAAATGGAAATATAATGAATCACTTTTAGTTAGTATGCCAGGGACATCAACGATAGTTGGAAACGTAGGATAATTTATGCATAACGGGTTAGACAGCGATTCTTTTAATTAAATTTAATTTTAAATAAAAAAAAACGTGGATATAGTTGAATACAATGTATATCTCTAGTCAATATGCATCACCATATGAATTAGTTTAATAAAATATTTTGATTAGTTTATTGGAAACAGAATGTGCAAAACTTTTTTTCTAAAATGGGGTTATGGGAACAGGAAAAGTCAAAAAATGTTGAAGAAATTGAATGACTCTCATCACTATGGAATTGATAAAAATCTTGAAAGAAGTGTACTTGTTTTGAAATTGGACCAAAACTGCGAAAGCAGTCTAATTAGCATTTTGAAAAGTTGTTTACAGATAGACAGAGGATGGAACCCTACTTTTGACATTGGGCCTAGGAGCTAAATATTCTAGCATTTTTGTGTGTGACAAAATCCGTGTACTGTGGACCAAATATCATACATACTTCATTCAAAAACTGGCCACATGTGCAGATACATTGAAATTTAAAACAAATTTCCAGGTTATGAATTTAATTTGAACAAATTTAATTCTTCACAAAACAGGTGAAAATGCTTATTAATGTAAGTTATTGTTGTCCTACTTTTTGAAAATAATTTTTCTTTTCATGTATACTAATATCAGATTCCTCATTTAAAATCGTGCCCTTCTAGCGATCTAATCTTTGTCCCAGGAATCAAAATTCATCCACACCACATGGGGACAATTTAGCAAACATAGTTCCCATGTTCTTTTTAGTTTTTTTTTTAATGCGCCCGGATCCTGTCCGTCTGTCTGTTTGACTGCAAACTTTAACCTTTGCGATAACTTTTGAACCATGAGAGATAAAGACTTCATATTTGGTATGCATACTCCACTAATGAAGCTCTTTCAAATGACACCAAGGTCAATGACAACACCTTGTGACCTTGACTGTGTGACCTATATGCTTAAAATACTTTTTTTTCTTCAAACTTTAACCTTCAACATAACTTTTGAACCAAGAAAGATAGAGACTTCATATTTGGTATATACATACTCCACTAATCAAGTTCTTTCAAATAATACCAAGGTCAATGACCTTGACATTAACCTTTATGCTAAAAACAACTTTTTTCGAACTTTGTGCCATCGGGCACAGTGTTTCACAAACACATCTTGTTTTTTTTTTAAACTTCATTCTCTGTATATCTTGCATTTCATTCTCTTGACTCCTGACCTAGACACTGGGGCCTGTGATTTAACTAGCCTGATTCTACACTGTATGAAGTTATATCTTTATTTATACAAAACTAGTGTATCCCTGCTTTCACTGTAAAAATTCTCTCTTATAACATTAGATAAACCTTCTTTATATAGATTTTGTTCTTATATAATGCATTTGAAAAGACACTTTTCAATTGGATAGTTTATTCTAGCCTTTGGCTCATGCAAGCTAAAAATCTGAACAATTGATTTTCAATTCTTGTTTTCATTACTTATAATTTCAATAGATTTTCAGACTTATGTATTATATTTCCTGCTATAAGAAACTCATCATAACACTATTATGACAGAAATATCTATGCTCAAATTGAGTATCCAAGATTTAACAATTACACTGTACTCAAGTTTGAAGATACATGTATAAATGAATGTTATCTTGAATGCTTAGACAGATAGGAAGCAAGTACACTGTATTAAAAAATTGTAAATACATGTGTATGAGGAAATTGACAGATCTCTTAATGAAGCACTCCCAAAAAGAAGAGCACAGTCAATATAATGTTAAGTGTTAAGGAAATAATTGACTAATTCTGTCAATATAAGGAGGCTGAAAAATCAATCCTCTCTTTCTTTCCTTTTTAGAAAAGCAGGGAAACTCTACTATAGTTGGGTTCTTTGGACGTCCTTTGAAGATGCGAGACTCTTGCAGCTTGGCATCTACACACTGTCCTGCTTCAGGATGCACACAGAGGTGCAGCGTGTTAAAAAGAGGCTCATTTAATGTCTTCAGTCCCCTTTTCTGTAATTTCTAACATGATCTTCCCACCTGCTGCCTGTCAAAAACATTAGATTCAGTTGCAAACATCACATGCAATAAACAATAAACACGCAATATGCAGTAGGAATGTCAGTGAATATTTGAATATTCATTTGAAGGGTTGAAATTCAAATATTTTGAATTTTCATATTTTTTTTTATACATGTATTCTGCAGAGATAAAATGATTAATCATTTTATATATCTTACCGACTTTGAACTTTTCACCAACATGACCTCTCTAACATTTTGTTTCTGGTCCCTGGCAAGTGAGAGGAGCAGTCGATTGTGGGGGACATGTGACCATGTCTTACCTAGGCTGATTTTTCCATCCCCCGTTACATTGTTGACGATCTGAATTATTGTACAGGAAAAAAGAAAACTGGTGTCATCATTCTAATAAGGATTAAACAGACATCCAAAATGCAATGGAAAGACAATCGGTTAATTCCATTTTTAGGGTGATTTTCTTAAGGATCTGTTTTGCTTTCATGAATTTTGAACACCTAAGGATCTGTTTTGCTTTCATGAATTTTGAACACCTCGAACTAAAACCATGATAAGTTGTGCTATCTAAATTAAAGAATATTTGATAAAATCAATA
>PRKT01000055.1:1918754-1932887 GCA_003671525.1 Saccostrea glomerata
CGTGATAATGCAAAACTATATGTGTATACTCCATACGATAAACACTTGTGTGAGTTGATCTATACACATGGAATTTAAACATTATCGATGAAAATCGGACGGCTAAGCAAAATTATATTTACCATCATATAATATATTCTGGTAAATGTTCTAATTAAACTTGATAAAAACTTGCTGGTGCGATCTATACCTCTGTAAACGATTACATTTGATCGTGCATTATTATTTTTTCTTTACCGAGATAAAAATGTCAAGGTTGTTCACGGTAAAAATGTGGGGAATACCTTATTCTTCAAAAGTTTTCATCTTACTTCTACAGATTTTTTTGTTAAAAAAATCTTTTTGAGGAAAAAAATAAAAGCACGTGTTATCTTTTTGTTCTTTTAAAATATGTTTTGGGGTTTGTAAAAATGCTGTTGTCTGATTGGACAGAAAAATAATTACGTGTACTTGATATACATTTATAGCAACTTTCGGTTATCGTTCTTGACTTCCATATTTAGAAATCGTCCAGACCTGCTTATGGATATACTGTATGTATAAATTGACATACCAGTATTAAAAATTAAACACAATTAATGGGTATGGAGTCGTTTGTGTAATCATGAATTATAGTGTTACATTATACATACGTCTGCATCGTTTATTGTATTTATAAATGATTTTTTTTAAATAGCTGTATTCATAAATTAGTGCATATTTATCTGCACAAAAGCCTCTAAAATAGGAGGACCTGCTATAAGAAAATTGTAGTATCTTAAGATAATTGTTGAATTTTGATTTGAATGAAACATGAATTGTTTTCATTAATGAAAATAAGTGGAATTTGCAAGAACATGTACAAAATACATAAACAATGAAAAAAGGATAAGTATAATTTATTTAAAAATTGAAGATGTAAAGCATTTCATTTTTTTTGTGCTAGATTTTATGAATGTATAAAAGTCAAGTCAATAATGTTTAGAAGATAATCTTTACATTTCCAATGATTTTGTTTGACATAGAATTACAAATAGTTATGTACTTTATTTCTCCCTCAATGTACTGGTTCTTTGATAGGAGCGGTTAAAAAAATCATGTGCAGGGCGGGACAAATAGGGACAAGAAGTGGGGCTTCTAGCATGTGGATTGGCGGAATCAATACCATGTAAATATAAGAAATAACTGTCAGATTTTTCGATTTCATGACGATGATCAATCGACAGAGCTCTAGATAAGGTGCGTATTTGCAGAAATACGCATTAAATTTTGCAAAATACGCTTTAAAAATTAAAATAGACCGTACAATTACGCATTAGCAATTATAGATATGCATTACACCACAAAAGTACTGCGTACAAGTTGAAGAATACAGGTACGACTTACTTAATGATACGAATTGAGGTTAACTTAGTGTTTGATTTTTCTCAAAACGAAGTGCCGATTTAAAAGCCTTTTAGTGACCAGGAATATTCTAGTAATGATGACGACGATCTCCATTTTGGGAGGAAAAATCGGAGATTTAGATTAAAATCAATTTCTAAGTAGAAAGACTATGCACTTGGCATAACTTTTTTTTTTATTATGGGTTCATGGCCAATTTTTCGTCTCACTCAACTTGCCATTATTAATGAAGATTCTTTCAGTTTTACTCTAGATATGATATCTTAAATGAAGGAAAAGTTTTCTGTGTCTCTGATGGAACAATGTACCTTGACTTACTGTATAATCTTCATTGTCTAAAAAGAATGCTTACCAATCTTAGCAAAAAGTCTTGTTAGTACAATGTATTTACATAATTTATTTTAATAAATGCAGGAACTGACTTTTTCCCTCTTCAAAAACTCATATTTTGATTACAAGCTCAAAATCAAAATAAAGGTCAAAACATTTATATATAAACAAAATACTCTTCAATCATTTTGCTGAAAATCAAAATCTGCATTGATTTGAAAATCAGGGAGTAAATACACTTACAGGTAAAAAATTTTCTGGAGCTCTGAATCAATTGGTTTGCATGATAATTTGCATAAATGCCTTCAGCAAGCCAATCGATTGATCACATCTTGAAATTGAAAAATAAGACAGTTATTCCTTCAGAAGATATGTCTTGAATAATAATAAGCTTGTGTCAGTTTAGTTCAGCTGTCAGCATAATGCATTTATTTCAAAAGAATAGAGAACTTCAGAATTCCTATAGAATGAAACTTACTGCTGTTAGATAAGGATTCTGTAGAATTTTTACATTGGTTTCCTCTCTAATGAAGGCTCTGATAGCATTAGCTTTCTGTGTTGGGGAGACTACTGGTAAAAGTCGTTTTTTGCTAAAAAAATAAAATAAAATAAAGACAATGATATTTTCACCTGTAATACAGTGTATAATTATATACTTATCAAGCGTAAACAGTCTGAATATTAAAAATACACATGTAATGTGACTGGAAATGCAAATTTACTTAATTTAGAAGTTCACGATCCTCTCATGAATATACAAAGGACAATTATAAACCTATACCATTGATTAAATAATAATTATAATATACGATTATCTGAAAAAAAATTAAGCCATCTACCCTGCCCTGACTAGTCCTGGCCATTTGGGTCTCTTTTTAAAATACTGCAGCACTCGTGTCAAGTGCATGCTGAGGAGTGTGACTAAAATGGGTAGCGAAACCCGGGCCGGGCCGGGAATTTCGAAACTGCAAACCGGGTTTTTGATAAATACGAAATAAATACTCGTTCTTTCATCGTGAAATTTACAGACATAGTTTATAACTATAAGTTTTGTCTTCGCTGAGAGTTTTAGGTCAAAATGTTGTGTTTTTCAATGATTACCGCTGATTGTCCATTTCCAAGTGACTAAAATGGGTAGCGAGCCCGGTTTACTCATTTTGGCGATTTTAAGCTTAATGCATTGAAAATGTATGTGATATTTGCATTTACTGGTTGTTCATTACCTTCAAATAGTTAAAATGTTTAATCATTATGAAATTAAATGTCGATTATGAGGGATTTTGTCAGACCCGGGACAGGTCAAAACCGGACGCGTTTACCCGGGACAAACTTAATAATTCCAGATTGTCAGAGATTTTATTTCAGTCCTTGATCGATGCGTCTATGAAATAAATTGAAAAAAAATAAAAATCTGCAAATCAAACTACAGTCAAATTATATTTTGATTATAAGTCATTGACAAGTTTTTCTGCACAATTAGCTTGGTGTTAAGGTATTAATTTGAAATTAATAACCAGTGTAATGTCAGCACATCTGGCTAGGAAGATTCATTAAGACTAATTAAGATTCAGTAAATATGATAAATCTGCACAGCCAGCTTGGTATACAGCTATATAATAGCCGGGAGATTTATATAATTAATTTTAAATTCTGAGTTCGTGTTCATACTGTTCAATTATTACCGTCAATGTCCATAAGGATAGCTCCGTGGTTTCCCATAGCGAACATCCTATGATAAGTATTTCGGAAATAAAAGGTTCGGCCCGGATGAACGTATCCGGTTTTGACCAATCCCGGGTACACAAAAAATGCGTATATTTTTGATAATTGTGATTAATTACTGCAATAGTTAGATGTTTTAGGTAGTTTAAGTTCAATGTTAAAGATCCAAATGAAACAATTGAAAATATGTTCCTGAAATTAAGTTTAAATCGCCAAAATGAGTAACCCGGGTTCGCTACCCATTTTAGTCACTTGGAAAAGGACAATCGGCGAAAATCATTGAAAAACGCAACATTTTGACTTAAAACTTTCAGCGAAGGCCATTCTTAGGATATTAAACTGTGTCCGTAAATTTCATGAAGAAAGAATGAGTATTTATTTCGTAATTATCAAAAACCCGGTTTTCAGTTTCGAAATTCCCGGCCCGGCCCGGGTTTCGCTACCCATTTTAGTCACATTCCATGCTGAGTCCGTTTCACAAAGTGAAAGTACATCAAATCTGTGATAACTCATTCTCTATATATTCGTAATTTTCTAAGCCATTACTGGCTGGGACAATATCTTAAACAACATTTCAAGATAAGATTGCTTAAATTTAAAGTCTGACTGTAACTTTGAATTCATTGAATTCACAATGAATTACATGTATTTTACCTATATGTAAAATTCTAGTTTTGGTACGAGCTAATATTTTCCTTCCTTACAAACAAGATGGCTGCGCCCTTGCTGCGATGGTTGTTTTTACGACCGAATGTCATCACAAGAAATGCCTTTCTGGCGGTATCTCTTAAAAACAACAATGATGGTGAGTTCATTTTTTTCCCAAATGTATCGTTCACTTATTCCATTTGTCATTACTTCAAGTTTTGTTAAGCAATGTCAACCTTTCGATAGAGTTGTAGCACAGGGGCATCTTATCCACTCTGTTCTCTACTTCACATATAAAAATACACAAGGGAAGAATCAAAAGTAGCACACGATTTTTAAAAAAAGTCAAAAAACAACTTACTTGAGAAAAGTTACACAAATCCTGAAAGGAACTAGTGCAAATAATGTCTTAGTACTTATCCAGGCTAAAATATTCCAGATATATCTATCGAAAATAGCTTTTATCCAACTAAAACCCCAGCTTTCTGAACAGTGTGAAACTCTTTGCCCAAGAAAAGATAACTCACCCGGATGACAATAGGGTAGTACCCGAAGTCTTCCAATGGCACTCGGAAGGCGAACTGAATTAAATTTCAAAGTCAAAAGTACAATACTTAAAGAACTTACCAATATAGTTTTTATGGTTCATTTATGAAATAAATAATCTGTTGAAAAAGGTTTTGTCACACTGCCGAGATTTGTCTTCATTTTGTGCATTTTAAAATCTTGCATGTCCTCTTACGAAATGTAGAGTGATATTTTCTTTTCATCGATATTGGTGAGTACTAGAGGCATTGTGCTTTTGATAAATTCTGATTTCGGCATTTAGGTCGGTTCATATGTATCGAAAATCAACTCCAGGTGAAGACGGCGAAATTTCCAGTTTTTGTAATGGCACGGGTTCTGACGTTTTCCTGGCGTGTAAAATATCAAAATCGTAAAAAAGCCAGGAAAACGTCAGATTTTTCCGACTAATAGAGTTGATGAGTAACTTACTTAGTTTTCTAAATTTCTATATTTTTTGTCCCACATTCCTTTTTTTTTTGTTTTTTGTCTTTGTTTCCTGGCCCAGATTCCTTTTTTTGTTCTTTAACAAAATAGATGTCAGACTTCATCTTTTCCATTGTCCATGTTGTCAACTTTCCTTATTTATGTTACTATATCTAGCAATATTCCATTATCACCTGCTTATGATGTTTATTTCTCCCAACTTATTCCCTACTCAAGAGCTTGCTTTGAGTACGTTCAAGTTTGAAAACAAGGCATGCTACCTATTTCTGGGTATCGGTATTTGTTTCTACTGAATTTGACTATGGGATGTTCCATCTACCAGATCAGTACTAAGGGCTCATGGCAAGTTAAACTGGGGGATGCTTACTCCTCCTAAGCACCTGATCCCACATCTGGAATTTCCAAGGGGCTGTGTTTTACGCCCTCTTTTACATATTTTTAATGTTTATAGTTTTTTTTTTAGGTCAATCACTGTTCATATCTTCACCTTTTACATCAAACTGCAAGATTTATTTTTATTTCAAATATATTTTTATATTTACATCAATGACAAGTGTTATTGGTGAGTTCTTGATGAATTTTGTAATTGTATGGTTGCAAGTTTGACATTTATTGAAGTCTGCATTGTAGAAGATATTATTTATATTTTCTGTTTTATTGTTATTTTACTTAGCTCCTTGTCGTTTCTTGAGGAATTCTAAAAGTCTACCTCCTTTTCTGAAAGAACAAGTCAAAAGAAGAGAAGAAATTGGTCCAGAGCCTATTAGACATCCATCAGAATATGGTTGCTGGTAAGGAACATGCAGTGAACAATTTTCCTTTCATGTTTACTTTCACAGTTTTTGCTTCCTTCTCATTCTATTAAATCTCATAAGGTTTTGTAACTAAATAATGTTTATTTAGCATATTCGTTTTTTTTGTCTTTTCATGCACAAGTCAAAAATCATTACATTTCAGGATTTGTCAGTTTAGTTTTTAGAATGAGATAATTGTATTGAAAATATAGAATGGATCTTGTTTTTTTTCAACATTTGGAACTTCTTTTGAAACTGAAAATAGTATCACTTCAGTTATTTCTAAGAAGTTAAGTAGAATGCTTTTGCAATTTCAGTTTGAGATAGTTTTAATCTAACCTTAAAGGGATAAAAAAAATAATGTAAACAGGGAATTCTTCAGCTTTATCTACTGGTTAAATATTGAAATGCTTCGTTCACTCTGGGAAGCTTAGGAATTTATACACCATTTAAGCATAATGAATGAAACATATACATAAAATCACACAGACACTTGAAAATAATCCTTTGTATAATTATTTTATATAGAAAGTCTGCTTTTAGGAATTATGATGCTGAGCTCTTTGCATTTGGTAAAAGGATTGGGGAGGAGTTTGATAGTGAAACACTGGAGGAAGCTTTCACGGTCAAGTAAGTCCAAAGCAGAACCCTCCTCGAAAATTGGTAAAATTAGGAAGTAACACACCCACCCCCTATTTATTGTTTCCTATACAAGTTTTCAGTATTACAACTGACTAAGTAATGAAATATCTGAAAAATTATTTATATCATGTATAGATACATGATATTATGATGAATATGTCACAGATCATCCATTGAGAAGGAAATAGAGGAAAGAGAAAAAGTTGGTGTAGCAACAGAAGTTTTGGGAGCCAGATTTAATGAGGAGCTGTCAAGTGAAGGTACAATCTGAGACATTTGTTAGTAGTTAATTTGTTTATTTAGAACCGACACAAATTCTTGTTTCTGTTTGGGATTGGAACCTGGAATCTCTGGCACAAGAGGTCAGTGCTGTGCTGATATTTAAGGAATGAAGCTTATTTTAACTTATGTTATCTGATATAACATAACTTGGGGCAGTTTGCACTTTAAAAACTGCAAAGCGGTTTATAAGAAAGCATAAACTGCCCCAAGTTTTGTTATATCGGATGACATAAGTTGAAATAAGCTTCATTTCTTATAATTTAATTTCAGTGAAGACAATGAAACAATATGTAATCTAGAAAAAGGCTTCAAATTGAGCATTATTTTAAAAGTAACGTCAAGCGGAGTAATACGCTTTTGACGTAACTTATTGTGACATAGGCAAGTTATGTTATACGAAATTGATTAAATCTTTTACCTAATCAAATGACATGTTACAACTCATCTTCGCTAGCCAATGGTTTCTGATACGCTACTCTCCTCTTGAACCCTTGGCATACGGTGAAGTCAAAAGACGGGATTGTTTTCGTCATGTGACCTCGAATCTATCAGGTATGCTGCAGATTGCGTGTTTAAAAAAAAACTAAAAGATTTTTTCAAGAATAATTAAGAAGCAATTATTGAGTTATGTTTATTAATTATTTATAAACAAATCGGAAGCTTCAAAATAGATTCTTAATCATACATTTAGAAGATATTGGATGACATCATAGCTGTTCATAGAATTGTTTACTTGAGTTTTTCATTTCCGAGATTAAAGAGTCAAGAAGTATCCCAAACACAAATATCGTCATTTACAATAAACAATTGCTGATTGGTCGACCTGGGTGTACCGAATCCCAATCAGAACTCGAGAAAAAAATCCCAACTTCTATCAACACCGTATGCCAAGGGATTATGAGGAGAGTAGCGTATCAGAAACCCTTGGCTAGCGAAGATGGTTACAACTAAAATTAAATTATAGCAAAATGATTTACCCACTAGCTCAAGCTACTAAGATGTCATTCTTTTTACTATGACTGTGTCTCGATCCTTTCCAATAAAAAGTATTTAGCTTGCAGAATATCAGGATAGTTTATAATATAAATAGTTTATCAAGTGTATTGAAATTGATTGATTGCATAATTTAATTTTGTAGGAGAGAAAATAGCTGAGAAATTTTTGAAGGCATACCTAAGGTGTAATTTTCCATATATGTTTGAGGAAGGTATAAGGTAAGTGCATCCATCTAGTTTTTACATTTTACATGGCAGTCTGCAGAGTTATGAAAATTTTATCTAAGCATGTTTAGAAATTTGATGGCTATTAGACACTCAATCATTATTTAAGGAATAACTGTCTTATTTTTCAATTGATAATTTGCATAAAATTATCATGCAAGCCAATAAATTGATCATCGTCATGAAATCGAAAAATAAGACAGTTATTCCTTATATTTACATGGTATTGATTCCGCCAATCCACGTGTTAGAAGCCCCGCTTCTTGTCTCTATTTGTCCCGCCCTGCACGTAATTTTTTTTAACCGTGCCTGTCAACAAACCAGTACATTGATGGAGAAATAGAGTACATTTACTACTTGTAATTTTTTTCTCGAACAAAGACATTGGAAATGTTAATATTACAGTATATGATATAAAATTCAATATCATATGTGTATATGCATGTATTTTGTAAAGTTCAAGGTTTCAGGTCATTTTAGGGCCATGACTTATACTTATAACTCATAGATCAACCTGAATTTGATACATAAGTAACATTACTTTTGATGATACTTGTAGTAGGGAAGGAGAATTGAATAAAGAAAAAATATATGCTAGACCAAGAATTGAACCTGGAACCCTGACATTACTAGTCAAGTGGTCTACCAGTTAAATATCCATGGTCTGTGTAGCCTAAACTGCTACATCCCTCCCTCATTAAACAGTCTTTGACCTTGAAGAACAATCTTCAACCCTGAAGACACAAGTTCACAGACCCTGTAAGGAATACTTATTTACAAATAACCTGAACAAGGCCCCCACAAGCCTCCAAATGTAGTAGGAAATAGGGCTGTCATGGTTCCAACATTTTTTGGGTCAGGTCGGTTCCATTTTTTTTAGGTTCGGTTTGGGGTTTTCCGGTTCGGGTATACAAAAGGAATAAAAGCTCATGATTTGAATTATATTCAACCAAAAAAAAAAATTTTTAATTTAATCTAAGAAAAAGCAACATAATAATTAGTTTGAAATAGTTTCCTGACTAGAAAACAAGCGTACCAAATTATTTAAATCACGTTATAATGGCAATGTACAAACGAATTTCTCGCCATTTTTATAGTAAAACCTTCTCTATTGTACAAATCGGAACCGAACCAAATTCCAGAAAAACAGAGCCGAACCCAACCCGAATTAATTGTTCTGCGGTTCAGGGTCATTTCGGGTAACCGTGACAGCCCTAGTAGGAAAGAAGAAATGCATTAAGAAAATACTGCATGTGTACTTAATTTAGCGGGCTTCATATTTTAGCGGCTTTGGCGCAGTCGAGGATGCACTAATTCATGAATACCGCTAAGAATTCATTTATAAATAGAATATACGGCATGAACATGTATAGCGCTATGAAATTCATTGATTACACCAGAAACTCCATACCCATTGATTGCACTAAATTTTGAATACGCCAAATTATGTACACATACAGTGTATGGCTGGACTGGAAATTGAACCCAGGACCCCTGCATTATTAGTCAGGTGCTCTACCACTGAGCTATCAATTCAGATATCCATGGTCCATATAGCATGAACTAAAATTTGATACAGTACAGAATATGTGGAAAAAAACTAAAACTACTAGAATGAATAAGATAGCAACAAATGTATGAAATAAATAGTGGATAATCTATTATGATATTGAGTACAAGTTGAATGTTATTTCTAGTGCCATTTGTGACTACTTAATGAAGCAAGAGCTGCTAGCCCATGTGGGGAAATTAATTGGAATAACAGACTTAATTCAGTCCAAGGTAATTGTGTGTTTCAGCTGGTGTCTTCGTTCAGATTTAATTATCATACAAAAGCAGCCAATTCATTGTAAATTAATTTGTAAAATTCTGCATAATAAAGTATCAAAGATGTGAATAACAACTAAATATAAGGGAGAGATTAAGTATTATTGAAATTGATGATTGTAGTGTAACTGTGAACATTCTGCATTACACATGAGGGGTCGGGGGAAGGTGAAGCTGAGCTTGTAATATTTTGAATCATCCCATTCTTGCTTATACTTGTATATTGCACATGTATTAAAACTGTAGATTAATTAAGAAATAATGTGTCATTTTCAAACATCTATTGAGATATAAATTTGGGATGGTACAAGATCAAACTTCATTTATGATGAATTTGATTTTGTACCAACCCAAATTTATAGCCAGATAAATGTTTTAAAATGATACCTTATTACTTATATTTACATTTGTGACTTATCCATATTTTATATTTGCCTGATTATGACTTTTTACATGTGAACTGTTTTATATTTCAACCCCCAATGGCATGTTTGTAATCCACTGATTCCACGTCGACTCTTTATGATGTCACTGAGAAATTACGTCGACCGTTTATGACGTTTGAGGAACCTGTATTTATACAGTTAAAGATACGCATTGCTTTCAGTAGTGTTATATAAAGGAAAACATTTGCAAATGTAAATATCTAACAGTATGTACAACAGTATTTTATTTTACAGTTTGAAACACTCTACAGTACTGTAGATTGTAGGTAGTCTGCTATGCTTTTTACACTCTTGGTGTTGGCATTTTTTATAGTACTATCCCCCAACAGAAGAAGAGATGAGTACCACATTCCTGGCTGTCGTTGCTGCACTAGCAAAAAATCAGGTAATGTTTGTTTATGTTTAACTTTTAAAATTTAATTTTAGCTTTTAAAATAATTTTGCTGCATCATCTTGATTTTATACAGTGTACATATCACTTTGATGAAAACAACCATATCATTCTTGTCAATTTATTATTTTTATATAGATTTTACTCCAAATGCCACCGTCACCTACTTCAATTTTTAACTCTACTGGTAAGAGACCAGAAGAGCTCATGCGATAGTAATGTGTCCATCGTCCTTCTGTCTAGCTGTCTGTCCGTCTGTCTGTAAACAATTTTTAAAAATGCTACTCCTCTACAGTTTTGGTCTAATTTCAATATAACTTGGCACACAAGTAGACTACACTAAGATATATAAATAAGTGCATCTGTTTTGGATTTCAATGAACAGTGTTGCCATGGTTACTCAAAATAGAAATTTTGGTGAAATTCCTTAAAACGCTATTCATCCTACAGATTTGGTCTGATTTCAATATAACTTGGCACATTAGTAGACTACACTAAGATACACAATTAAGTACACCGGTTTTTGATTTCAATGAATGGTGTTGCAATGGTTACTAAAAATAGAAATTTCTGTGAAATTCCTTAAAACGTTACTCCTCCTTCAGTATTGGTCTGATTTTGATATAACTTTGCACATGAGTAGACTACACCAAGATACATGTACATAATGAATCGGTTTTATATTTCAATAAACGGTGTTGTGATTGTTACTAAAAATAGAAATTTCTGTGAAATTCCTTAAAACACTCCTCCTCCTACAGTTTTGGTCTGATTTCAATATAAATTGACACACAAGTAGACTACACTTAGATACATAATTCTATTTAATGCTGCCTGTTGCAAAGTTTCAAATCCAAGTGCTACTTTTCCTTTGTTATAGGTATAGACCAGTAGAGCTACAGTCTCATCAGAGACTTCTGGTTTTGCCTGTTTGGACTTTAATACTTTACAATGGATTTTTCTTTTCAATGTAAGAAGGAGGAAAGAGCTGGTGTATTTGTGGTAGACTTTCTCATACCTCGTCTAGTGGGGAAAGACATCAATGAAATGTGGAAGTTAGATAATCCAATGGGGTTACTGAGTGCTGTTCTCCAATCCAAGGGATTGGCAACCCCAGAATCTAGGTACGCATGTTGTTATGTCATAAATGAATGTACTATTAATTTTGATACATGTATTTTGTGAAGAATTTTCTTATGGCTAGATATATATTTTTTTCTCCTGAGAGTGTGGCACTGAAAAGACATAAATTTCTTTGATATTTAAACTGAATTTTATTTGCAAGGAGATAAATTCAAATTTTTTAGCTGTTAAAGAAAATTGTCTGTGTTCATATTAACTATTTAGAATTAGAATCTGATATTTGAAGATGTATATGAATCTTTGATGAGGGTAGAGAAGCTAGTGCAAAAATTCTGTATTCAAATTCACGAAACTATTACTGGAATTCTCTACCTGACTTTGTTTTCAATTTAAGGCTTCTGTGGCAGACAGGGTGCTCCTCAATAATGTCTGTCTATCACGTAGGAATCTACTCTGATAAAGATCTCTTAGGGAAGTGTAAGTACATTTATACATTTAGTACTGCAGACCTGTTTACTCTTACGATTTTGCCGTATTTTGTACGGATTTTTAGTCTAGATACGTCTCACGTTTTGCCATTATGAAATATGAAATCGGAAATACGTTAGTTTGGAAATTAACAGTTTTCCTTATGATCTGTCTAAAATAGTTTCACGCTTTTTATCCCTAAAAAAAAAAAGAAGATTTCAAACACATGAGCGATGCCAGGTTGCCAAAATGCTGTGGTATTATAAAATGACAAAGACCATGTTGTAAAACCATGTTTTTGTTTTCAGAAAAGCAGTTGTTCTCTACTAATAAGTATATGTAAAATTGATGGAAAGGGAAATCTTACTGGCAAATGCCAAATCTCACAGACAAATCTACAAAAAAATACTGAGAGACAACGATATGGGTAAACAGGTCTGTTACTGTAAACCAACTATTACTTGTGTCATCATTTATTTGCCATTTGTCAGTCTGCGACAATTATTATTAGTTATTGAAGAAAAATTTTTTTACAAATGCAAAGCAAAATAATTGGTTTGCTGTAATTAATATAAATGTAATTTGCAAGTTAATGCGTCAGGTCACAAAACCTGCAGATATCACTCGCACACGAATAAAAGATTTCATGTTTTTATGCTTTTCATGTTTTTAGTGGATCATTCTACGAAACACATTTTTGCAAGCAAAGGGTTTTTAACCCACTTTGCTCCCCACAAAGTGTAAATTGGCAGATTATGTCAATAAAACTGTGCTCAAGCCTTTTGATTTGTTTCTGGGATATATCTATATCTGGGAAACTGTTTATTAAAAGGCTATTGATTTTAAGCAGATGAAAATTTTAAATGCAAATTTTGGATTTTTCGTGGTTATAAGGTCTTGTTTCTTTGAGGAATGAATTCTTGAAACACTCTCATTTTCTCTCTATTTCAGCCCCCGGAGAGACTCTCACTATTGCTGAAGAACAAGCTGCCAGAGAGGCCCTCAAAAACTTAATGAAAACCGACGATGCGCGACCACCACTGCTACCAAGCTCCAAAGTCCCACTGGGATCCCCAGATCTGGAAAAGAAAAATCCCAGTGCAGAACTCTTACTGAAACTCTACTCACAATCAGACCCTAGTTAATAGGCCAAAGTATAATGTCCTAGTAATCTAACATTAATACAGAAGAATAAAAATAAAAACTGGAAACAAGATGCATTTGTGAAACACTTTAATTGTTCCATAATGGCAACTTATGACAAAGATAAAAAAAATTCAAATGCAAGAAAAACTCCAAGGAAAAAGTCAAAATATCCAAATTGTTGGTACCCAAAGAAAGTTCCTGTCACCTGAAATATAACTGAATTATGAACCCTAGCATTCAAATGCATGGCAGGATTTCAATTTTTCAAGAGTAGGTCAAAATTTATGGTGAAATCATGGTTAATCATTTGCTATTTAATCAAATATTCATGTATATACTTTTTTTCAGAAAAAAAACTTTTATTCAAAATGTAAGACAGTATAAAATTTGGATATTTTCATTCACATTCAAGAGCGGGGGCAGGTATTGATCCTTTATTATTTCAACTTTTGTTTTCTTTCTAAGTGAATTTAAAAAAATTCAGGATAGGCCATAAAAAATTAATTTCTTGGTTCTCAGGCCCTCCCATATCTCTTCCAAGGGTGCCTCATTGACCCTTTTTATTGCTTAATCAATAAAAAATAAAAACAACAAATCACCTCCCTCATCATTTTTTTTGAGGTTTTGTACAATGTAAAAAGCTGCCTCATCAAGCCTCCTTCTCTCATCATATTTCTTGAAAAAGACTTGAGAACCAAGGAATTAACTTTGCATGGCTATAGAAAAAAAATTTTGTTTGT